>RJVT01000201.1:0-124990 GCA_018835575.1 Cotesia chilonis
CGCGAAAGCCACAATAAATCATAAGCTACGTGACTGCGGGTTACTAGCGGGGACTCCTCAACCTCAGCACCGCGAGCATTTAAAAAGGCGAGCAACCCAACGCCTGGTCTTTGAGCAGTTAATTCGATTCGCGTTTAACTGACGGGCCCGTGCCTTGTAGAGTCCTTTGCTTTAATTTGCTCCGCACTTAAAGGAAGTTTGGACGCGTTTAAACCGGCAGGCCACGTATTAGTTTAAATCTTAGAGATCGTTTTCTCAAAGTTCTAATTTGCTCTGCACTTAGGCGAGAATTCGACCAGTAAGTAAAAATTTAGAGTTCATCATTAAGTTATTCAAAAATTCATTTCTCAAAGCTAATTTTGCGCACTTTACCCTACGGGGGACTGGAGGACGTTAGCTCATCAAATAAATAAATTCATTAATTAAATTAACGAAGATCAAATTTGTGAAAGTGTAAGTTTAAGTGTTCATTAAAATAAAAATTTAAAAAGAAGTGAAATCCTACTCGAGTTCGTAATCACAAAATAAGAAGCCCTTAGAATAGCAGCCCAAATCCACCCTACCCATCCGCTGCAAGAACCAACCAGAGGGCCCCAATCAAGGAACGGCGCTAACAACTCCCTAAATCCACGGATCTGATCATCATTAAAGTTCCTGCAAGCAGTAAGTATATTTACTCTCTATAAATCCTGTACGTCTCAACGAAGGCGTGGTAATTCGTATCTCGAAAACGCCCACATAAATAATTAAAACAACGAATTAAAACCCGTTGCGTATTCTTTAAACTTGTTAGTCAAACCCTCCACCGTTACGCTACCGCTCAAAAACGCCCTTGGACATAAACATAAAGAACACTGGTGGCAGCGGTGGGATCGAGTACGAAATTATTTAACTTTCGTTGAGAAAATTTAAAACTTTTAAAAAAAAAAAAAAATTTTATTTTTCTTTTCTTTTTTTTTGAACTATCTAAATCTATAAAATCGAGTAAATTTCCACTGGTAGTTAAAATCTCTTCTTAAAAACTAAATTTATCAGTTTCTTCTTTTGTTCTTAAATTTATAAATTCTATTTAAAACTCTCAAAAATTTTTTTTATATATCATTAACTCCAGAAATTTTAATTCTTGCTTGAAATTTTGTTCACCACCAAAAACATTTCTTTTATTGCTAAAGAATTTTTCATTATTTAAAGGATTATAAAATTCAAATCAAATCATTTCTTTTCATTATCTTTGTCCACCTTTTATAATAACCTTCTTTCCTTAATCTAATAATAGAATAAAGATTCGCTGACGTTTCTTCATCGAGTGCGGTTCGCATCACGCGGAACTTGCACGTGTATCTCTTGTCAGCAGAAATATTACACGTCTTTTAAAGAATTGTTTTGCTAATTACAAAGTTTACGAGTACTATATTATTTAAAATTTAATTATAGAAGTTTATTTCATCTTTCTTATTTTAATCTGTTTATAGAAAATTTGTTAAGGAAGACTTATTTTGGGTAAAAAATTATTTTGAAACCTTTACATTTACACTTACATATTACAGAAGGCTTTGAATTAGCACCTTCTCTTACACAAAATTTTCCCAGTTCTGGAAAGGTGCTAAAAAGCACTTTCTTTAGCTGAAGAGAAACTTTCACAACCTCAACTCTTGGGAAGGGTGCTTTGAATTTTAGCACCTTCCCTCGATCACACTTGACTTGGCAAAAAAAAAAAAAAAAAAAAAAAAAAAAAAATAAATTTTTGAGAAATTTAAAATCCGAAATTTTTTTTACTTTCACTCTTGTAATTCTGTTGACACGAGATGCTATCAATTGACAATTTTTTTTTACTTTTATTTTATACAAATTTTTTTGAAGTCTTTAAAGAACCGATGGGAAAGAGTAGACGGTCGGGCTATCGATATCACTTAAAACAAGTTCATTCAGATTTCATCAACGGCAAGGTATATCACCGCCCCTTGATCGAAACTAGATATTGGGAGAAAGATACCGAATCCGCGAACGACGTCACTGCCGTTGTTGAACTCTATGAAACAATATTAAAGATTCGCCAAACCCAAACCCCTAACAAGGCGCCGTTAGAATACAAACTCCATCCGATCGACCTTTAATCCCCACCTGAAACCTAAATCCTTGTTCGCTCATCTTTCTCTCAAATCTTCCAAAATCAAACTCCAAAGAGCTCATATAAATAGAAAACTAATAGAAATTGTTGTTATAATATTTTGTTATAAAAAATTGTTAGAGAATCTTTTTTTTTTTCTTTATGTTATAAATTTTATAGAACTCTTACATTAATTCACTATCTTACATTCCGCTAAGTAAGCAAAATGTAAATTTAGCTTTAGTGTTTATACATTGGTGTAATGTAACTCTAATCTTATTTGAAACTCTTATATAAAATTAACAATAAAATTTAAAAGTTTTTTTTGGAAACTAGGAATTGGTCAAGCTGTTAGAATTCCTTTCAATTTTTTTTATTATCTTTGCTGACATAAAATTTTTCTCCTTCCAAAAAAAAAAAAAAAAAAAAAAAAAAAAAAAAATTTTAATCGGGAGAAGAAAATTTTTTTTTTGTGTTTTGTCGTTTTTTTTTCCAAATATTAAATTCGCTGACATTAATAAAAATTTCTTTTGCATTACTGTCTGATTAAAATATTCAATTCCTTTTTTTTTACTACCTTGAAATTGCTTATAGTAAACACACGTCTTTCAACTCTTCCGTGTCTATCCGTCCGTACTCAACATACTGTAACTCTATACTTACGATAGCTAATCTTTTTCTCCGGTTATTGTACTCTACAGCTGTGACCTACTTACCTAGTAACCGATAAAAATACATCGCGATTCAAACGAAATAAAATTCGATTTTTATTTTCCTTTATTTTGAGTTCTTTGAGCAAAAACTTTCTTCTTAACCTTCGTTTAAACTTAAACTTTACTCAAAATAGTTAAATTTTACCCTAAGTTAAACCACCCTAGAATCGTGGAACTCTTCGAAGACGAAGGAGGAACGTTTTTCGTCCCTTGTTCGAACGACCTTCCGTTTGAAAACATGGCTAGAAGAACTTTCCGCGTAGACACCTCTATAGCTGAGGAAAATCTCACTGTACAAGTCCAAACTTTAGCTAAAGAACTCCACGATGCCCTTCCGTACTTCAATGGAGAAGGCCCTACCGCCGTGAAAGATTTTGAATTATTCGATGGGATTGTAAGAAATTGGCTACCGAGTATCCCAGCAGATAAACAAGACTTCTTTGCTCGCCGTGTAGCTCAAAAACTATATGGTCGAGCTAAGAGATTAGTCGAACATGTCGAACTGGCTTCAGTAGAAGACATCTTACTCGTATTAGGTCGAAAACTCAAAAGGGGCGACCCTTTCATCACGTGGCAGAAAAACTTAGCCGCAGCGGCCCCAACAGAATCCGAGAATATCGAAGATTTCTATTACCGGCTAAGCGAAATGGTTACTCGTATTGAGCTCAACGCTCCCGAAGCCGATAAGGACGTAATAAAAAGAACTTTTGAAAAAACAGCTGCTAATACCCTATACGAATACTTACCAGACTTTTTACGTTGCCTGTGTAAAATCAAAAGGGCAGAAACTCTAGATGATATGTACAAGGCCATCGAAAATGACGCGTACAGAAGACCGGAACGAAGACGCGGTATGAGAAACGACGGGCTGACGCCGGGAGAATCTCTTCCACCCTCAGTAGAAGTCCACAGACGATCAAGACCGGACGGTAACCGACATTATCCTCAAATGCCGAGATCTTCTCGGAATATGACGACAGAGGTAATTATCGCGAATTACCTCGCACTTTAACGTATCAAGACTACAGTCAGTCCCCAATGACGATTGCCTCGGGACCAGTACACACGACAGACTATTACGAAAACCCATTTCCTGACATGTATGAAGACAGTTACTACAGCTCAGGCTATCAGAGAGAACAACAAATGATAGGCTCTACATTCGCGTTCGGAACCGAAAGAAATCCCCAATATGGGCCGAGGGCTCAAAACTACTATCAACAACGAAATTTTCAAAATTATAATCAGAATCGTTATCACCCGGGAGTAACAGGTCCCACTAGAAGAAATGTTCGTTTTGAAGAAGACGAAGACTCGGAGGAGGCCAAATTGCGGCATAAATCAGATCCTTCGATAATCTGTAATTGCCCGTTCTGTCCAAAGGGGGAACGTCGAGACGCATACGATCATTTAAACGGGTCGGGCGCTCGTCAGTCGGAGGCAATAGCGAGTACGCCCGTCCAGTCTCCACCTACCACAAGGAGGGCCCCCAACAGTTACCAGCAGTATCCAAAGGGCCAATATCGGGGCTTCCAAAATCAATACCCCCGATCGACTCTTCAAGATTCGCAGAAACAGGTCATAGAACAACAAGCGATGATGACAGAACCGATGCCCCTCTTGAGACCAGAACAACAGCCAGCGCCAAGCAGCCCGATGTCACCGGGCCAACAACATCCTCAACTGATGACTGCAGGAGAGTTGCGAGTCCAGGCAAGGACGAGCCAAAATGTTTAACGACAGGAAGAGGCCCCTCAATCCATCTACGAAGCCCAGAGCTTCGAAACGGGGGAGTAAACGCCCTTCTCGACACCGGCTCTGATCTCAATCTGCTTTATATAAACGAACTACACGACAATGCCCTCTGCAACATCGAAAATACAGGAACAGTCGGAGGTATTGCCACGAGCTCAATGCCTATAATTGGTACGACCATTCTTAAAATCTTCAGCGTTAAAATTACGTTCCACCTCGTTCCAGAACTTCCCGGCGGTTATAGGGCCATTTTAGGAAACGAATTTTTCGTCCAAAATCGTGTAAATATTTCATTTTACTGGAACACCTTAGTAATGAAAAATAGACCGATAAGTCCGATTCCGATAATTAACCCACGAAAGTTCCTTGAGCAAAAGATCCTTGCTTTAGGAATAGGACCGAAAATCTATCTACCGTGTAATCAGCTCCTAGGAAATTATCAGCGATTCCTCATCGATACCGGGGGGGATGTATGCCTCATCAATGCATCCGCTTTAAAATCCGGGACAATTATCGACATTGGAAAAGCTAGAAGATTCCGAGGTCTCAGTGACAGTACATTCGAGACTCAAGGAGTAACCAAACTGAAAATTCTTAATACGGAAGTCGAGTTTCAAGTTTGTCGCGAGGATTTACCATTCCCTGGAGTGGGAATCCTAGGAAACAACTTCCTTGAAACCGAAAAAGCAGAAATTTCTTATGATAATCAAACTCTAACTTTATTATCTCGCCCCACAAAAATAATACCCTTTAGCCTCGAAACAAGGCCTTCTTCGAATTATACAATACCACCTCGTATGAAAATGGTAATAGCAGTACCGGTCCAAGATTTCGAAAAGAGAGAGGGATACCTCCCTCGAATGAATCTCCCGAACGGAGTGCTCGGAGGAGAGGCTATCGTCAAAGTAGAGGATGGCTACGCCATGTGTATGGTTATCAACCTTAATTCAAATCCAGTAGACATAGATATCGAATCACAAGCACTCGAAGAGTTCGAGTTCAGTAACCCTAGCTCAGACGGAGACGAGTCCGATGACCCTCTTGCCGGAAACTCCAGTCGAATAACTAATGCGGAAGAACGTATTAAGATCATACTTCAGAAAATACCTCTAGGTCATCTAAACGAGGAAGAAAAAGAGCAAGTTCAGAATCTCATCCGAAACAATCACGATGTTTTCCATCTTCCTGGAGATAAGCTGGGTTGCTCGAAAAATTTCACCTGCCGGATCGAAACTATCACCAACGAACCGGTGAGAATAAAACAGTATCGATTTCCCCCAGAACATCGGGAAGAAATCGCCAGGCAGGTCGAAAATCTTGAAAAACAGGGAATAATAAAAAAATCTAACTCCCCGTACAACTCACCTTTGTGGATTGTACCAAAAAAATCTAATGACCCTAATATAAAAAAATATAGAATGGTTATCGACTTTAGGCAACTAAATAAAATCACTAGAGGGGATGCCTACCCTTTACCCCTAATAATCGATATTTTAGACCAATTAGGCGACGCTAATTTCTTCAGCGTCTTCGATCTCGCCATGGGTTTCCACCAGATCCCAATGCATCCCGCAGATGCGCCAAAAACGGCATTTTCTACCCCAGATGGCCACTGGGAATATCGTTGCATGCCTTTTGGCCTAGAATGCGCTCCGTCTATCTTCCAACGAATGATGGATTCCACCTTAAGCGGGTTAAAAGGGACGGAACTATTTATTTATATCGACGACTTAGTTAGCTATGGCAAAACTCTAGAAGAACATGGGGTAAGAGTTCAAAGATTATTTAATAGATTAAAAGAAGCAGGTCTCACGCTTCAACCAGAAAAATGTAAATTCCTCTGTCCAGAAGTAGATTATTTAGGTCATGTAATAACGAAAGAAGGCATAAAACCAGACCCGAAAAAGATTTCATCACTTAAAAACGCCTCACGACCTAGAAATCATACGGAAGCACGAAAATTCATGGGACTTGCCAATTATTACCGAAGATTCATCCAAAATTTCGCGGAAAGGGCCAAGCCCATAACAGATCTTACGCGAAAAACAAAGCCTTTTACATGGACTGAAGAAGCACAAATGGCATTTAACGATATCAAAAATGCCCTCTGTGAAGACTCCTTCCTAAAATATCCAGATTTTAACAAACCCTTCATCCTAGCTGTCAGCGCGTCAGACTCGGGAATATCCGGAATTCTCAGTCAAGCTACGACAGTGGGGGACGATGACCCGGAAGGAAGCGGAGAGAAAATAGTGTCATGTGTCTCACGCGTCTTCCACGACACTGAAACCCGATATACAGACATAGAAAAACAATGCCTCGCGGTAGTATACGCGATTCAACAGTTCCGACCGTATCTTCAAAAACACTTCACTCTAATAACGAGTAGCCCTTGTATCACCTGGTTAAGAGATAGTGTAACTATAACCGAAAGACAAGCTAAATGGCGCTCTAAATTAAGTAGATACAAATTCAATGTCCTAGTACGCCACAAAATTTCCGAACAATACGCAGAAGGGCTCTCATATAACCCAGAAGGACGACTTGAACCTTCAGAAAACGTAACTAATAATAATACCGAAAATAACCCTTTAGCATTACCAATCTCCGCTATATCTAGAGAAAAAGGGTCAAATAGAAAACCATCGGACTCAGAGGCGATTGAAGCGGTCAAACGCCCCGGTCGCCCCCTAGGATCTAAAAACAGACCGAGAGTCAGTAGCGCTCCTGAACTAAGAGAAACAATCGCTTCTCGTCTTAGAAAAAGGGAGACAGGAAAAACGCGAGTCCCACCAAAAATAAATTATCATGAAAATAGCAATCTTGATATAACCTCAGAAGACCCAGAAAAGACAAAAGAAACCGGAATCGAAGAAGAGGGGGACGACGAAGTCTTCCTACCAGTCCCAACACCAGGACCGTCAACGAGTAACCCAACACCAGATACTGGCCAAGAGGGGGACGATGAAGCTGAGAAAGTTGACGAAACCGAAAAAGGACAGGAAACGAGCATCCCACCGAAACAACGACGTAAAACGCAAGAACTAATAAAATTGTTCGACGAACTACTCCAAAGACGGCCTCCCTCAGAAAATACCTACCAAGAGAAAGCTCTAGATAAAATTCGCCGAGAAGAAGCAATATTCAATTATACTCCTAGAGAGCTAGCAGAGATGAAACGTACTAGTTCAGAAACTGCGAAAACTATCCGCCAATCATTAAGCAAAGTTCCAACTCTCTGGCGAAGTGAAGAAGAATCATCATATGACGATACAACACCCGAGATTAACATAGACGAATTTATGAGAGATAACAGCGACCAGTCTGAAGGAGAATCAAGCGACGTCAGCCCAGAAGAGACCGAAGGAACTGAAGATCCCAGCGAAGCGGAGCATCCAACGATCATAGAGCCAAGGCCATCGACCTCAGGGGACGACACTATTACAAGAAACGTCATCAATACATATGACGAAGAAGATGAATTAAACAAAAAAACCCTTACTCCTCGAAACGAAAATAGATCTCGGTTCACAGGATATTTAAGAGACGGTCCAGAACCCCGAACTCCAATCTTCGGAAGAGTTCTCATACCTGATGAACTTGCGGCTATGGGTATTCGTTACGATCACGCAAGCCACCAAATCGTAGACGAAAACGGTAAAGGAATAAACGAAACGGCTGAAACCGAAGTGCCCGACCCCATTAAAACCACTTTAGAATCAGAACAGGGACGATCAAGTGAAAAATCGTCAAACACTCCTAGACTAACGAATACACAAAATAATAACAACAATAAATCGCGGAATAGTCTAGAAAAATCTAGCAATACAGAAAAATCCAACGATAGACCAACTACAAACGGGAATATCACAGTGGGGGATGATATAGGGAGCCGCCGATTTGGACCACCCTTTGTCGCCTACGACCCACCAACTTTCGAAGAGGCGGAAGATGTCTTTGCCGAAAGACGTCATCGACCAAGAATATCTTCACCCTCAAGTTCAGACGAAAGTATACCCCCAAAAGGCCCCGAAATAAAAATAAAATTTTCCATCAGCCGAGACGGACTTACCTATGCCAGAGACCATTTAATACACTTTCTAGCAGCCGATTGTGAGATGATAAAACCCGTAGCGAAGCTGCTCCGCGACTTAAAATTTATAAATGCCGACGACCTTCACGCCTCAAAACCTACAAAGGGGGACGTATTTGTCACTAAATTAGGTCGTTGTAAAATCTTTACGGTATTTATCAAAACAAAACATTTCGAAAAATTAGACCCAATCGACCTGATCGAAGGATTGAGAAATCTCCGACAGTCGATGCACAAACACGACATCCATTCACTCCGCTGTGCAAAGCAGGGGGATGAATTCGACGATTTAGATATCAGAGCCTATTTATTACACGAATTAAGAGACTGCCCAATAACAATTACCTTGTGCGAAGGAAACGTCGAGGTACCAGACGAGTCCCTTCGAATGAAAATAATTGAAGAAAACCATAACAGCTTAATAGGGGGTCACAAAGGCGTAGTAAAAACGTATTGGCGCATTCGTGAAAAATATTACTGGCCAGGAATGAAAGATAATATCTACAATTATATACGAGCATGCGAGATATGCCAGAAAAATAAACTCACGCGAATAAAAACAAAACAGCCTATGTCTATCACAGATACACCTTTCGAACCTTTTGAAAAAATTAGTATAGACACGGTAGGACCCCTACCTATGACCCCTGATGGGAACGTACACATCCTGACAATCCAGGATAATTTTTCTAAAGCAGCAGCAGCAGTTCCTCTCCCTGATATCAGAGCAGTGACTGTCGCTGATGCCCTACTAAATCATTATATCGCTCTTTACGGATGCCCCCGTGTAATTCTATCGGATAAGGGCACCTCGTTTACAAGTAAATTAATTCAACAGTTAGCCAGAGCACTGAAAATTCAAAGAATAACAACTTCTTCCTACTACCCTCAATCGAACGGAGCCTTGGAACGATCTCACCAGCCTTTAGTCGATTACCTCCGGGCGTATGTAGATAAATTCAGTAACTGGGATCGGTACATCCCAATGGCAATGTTAAACTATAACACCACGGTCCACACAGCCACAAAATTTACACCATACGAAATTTTATACGGAAGAAAAGCTAGAAGCCCGACTCAATTTCCAGATTTCAGTAAAATTGAATCTTATAACGATTATTTAGCGGATCTAATTAGTCGAATTTCCGAAATTCAACGAATATCTGCGGAAAATTTAACTAGAGCAAAACACGAATCAAAAGTCAGATTCGACAAACACATTCACCCGACAAAATTTAGCGTAGGTGATCTTATATACGCGTTGAAAGAACCTAGGAAAAATAAATTAGACCTTTATTATACCGGTCCATACGAAATAGTTGAAATAAACGAAATGGGAAATTTAATAATAGAAAAGAAAACGGGAAACGGAAATTACTCCACCCGAATAAGGCGAAACCAGCCAGCCGCGAAAAATCAGACTAAAAAGGAACCCAAGTTGTTTGTTTCAGAAATATATAACAGCCAATACAGATCCGACATGAAGGTCATAGCACTCCTCTCCCTGGGGCTTGTATACCTAGCATGGAGCACCGGAGAAACGAGGATAAAACCAATGGAGGGCAACCCAGGCATACTCTATGACCCATTCAAAAAAATACACCTGATCCGCGAAGAATGGCAACTCATTAGTTCAATCAACATCGAAAAATTGGTGAACCTGTACCCACACTCGAATCAAAGTCTATGGGAAGCCTATGGAATATGCTCAATAAAATTCAACCATTCAATCTGCACATCATATTTGAGGGTCAACAGCCATCGAGAAATACAGACAGAAATCCAACAAGCCCAACACCGGCTAAGACAACTCCTTGAGGATCCTCAACTAGAGGAATTGGACTCACAAAACCGAACCAAAAGAGCTCCCTGGTTCGGATTGTAGGTACAATAGCTCGAGAACTATTCGGGACATGGACTACAGCGACAAGGAACACATCACCAAAGAAATAGACAAACTATACCAAGACAACAGGGAATTGGTACACTTATCACAAAACAACACTCACATTATTAAAAGCGAAATAAATGAGATTCTAAAGCACGAAATAAACATAACTGAGAGAATCAAAGAACTAGTTCGAACATCAGCTTATCTCAAGCAAGCAGTAAACAAACAACTGAGCGACCTTCAAAGAAGTCAATTATTCTCTATGGCTGGAGATGAGCATATTCACCTGATGACCAATCACCTAAGGACTATAAACAACGCAGAAAAAATTATAGAAGAGGCGAAATGGGGTAGACTCACCTATTTAACAGTATCAGCCAAGCAACTGCATCAAGCAACCGCTGACATGATGAAAAAACATCCAACGCTAAATCCACCTCAGCCTCTGGACCACATGGACATGAACACACTAGCCAGGGTATCCACGGTAGAAACAGGAAAAACAAACAAACATTTCCTGATAATAATTACAATCCCACTATTCGACCAGATGCCATGGCTAGCATATGAACTAAAATCACTTCCCAAGCCCGAGAAGATTGGAGACCAGATTTCAACATTAACAATCCAACCCACCTCAAAGTATCTTGTTTCGGAACCATCATTTGACGAATATTTTCTCGCTGAACAAGACTACATCGACAATTGCAAGCCCATTGGGCCAGACATGGCATGTCCACCAGATCTCCCGTCTAAAACAACCAAGTTGGATAACGAAGTAGATTGCGAAATGAAATTATTAATGGACCCAAATACCAAAAATCTACGAGAATGTAACATAAGAATAATTCCAAAATGCAAGCTGACTTGGATTAAAATGAACGAGAAAAACACCTGGGCATATTCGACGTGCAAAGAAGAAAACATTCAATGGAGATGTCCAGGACAAACTGCCAAAAATCAAGTAATTAATGGAACTGGCCTGATTCACATCCAACGAGGATGCCAAGTGAATTGTAATGAATACACTATTCGAGGGATCGCCAGAGAATCAATGAAAATAGACCTCATTGCCCCAAGTTTTAACCTATCCTTAGAAACGTTAAACTCGAGCCTGAAAATCAACAACACAGCGTCAAATTTGTTTGCACAAAATCAAGATCCAGCTACAATTATCGACAAATTTGAACCTTGGGGCCAAGGATTAGAAGAGAATGAAGAAAAAATGTCACTAATAGCCCTGGATCACCAAAATGAAGAAACCAGTCGGAAAATAACTATAGGAACGGTATCAGCGATCGGAATAATATCGGTTATAATAGGAGGGATAGCTATACAAAAGACTATCCGCCGACTTCTAATCAAACCTCGTCAGGCCAACAGAAAAGACGAAAAACCTGTAGTAATCGAGCTGAAAACAATCGAAGAAAAAACATCAAGCCTGCCAGAAGCCAGCAAACCACTTCCAACAAGCACCGATACCAACGACGAGAAGAATGTCTCCATAAAATCAAAAGTAACGATCGCAGAAAAATCAAGGAATTCGAAAACATTCCGACTGAGAGACTACAAATCACCGATCTAAACACAATCCGAACAACAATATTCAAAAAAAAAAAAAAAAATTAAGTGATAGTAAAATGTAAGAAAATTTTTCTCATCAAATTTACAATTTATTTACTAACTTCTCTTTTGCGACCGCATGACTCACAAGACCAGAGATAATATTACCTCTGGCCTTGAGGGACGAGGAAACAGCGCAAAAAAAAAAAAAAAAAAAAAAAAAAAAAAAAAAAAAAAAAAAAAAAAAAATTTTTCTCCCTCGAAAACAAAACTTTTATAATTCTCTTACAAAAATTTTCATTTTACTATCACTATATTTTCATATTATTGTACTATTACACCTTATTATATATTTATATTCTCTGATTATAATATCAAATATCATAATCAATATTTTTCATATAACCATTTACAAATTTATTGTTATATATTAAACATTTTATATTTCATAACTAAGCATTCGACAAAAGTTATATATATATTAAGTATACTTCCTATAATACTTTAATATTGATTATACTTTAAGAAGATTGAGCTAACGTCACTCATTAAAATCATCCCAAATTAACAAATCACAAAGATTTGTTCCTCTTTGTAAAATTTTTATTTCGAACACTCAATACTAAATAAGAACGAGTATAAGTAAGAGAGAGAACAGGAAGAGTCATCTAGCGGTAATTATAAAAGAACTGCTAAATTAAGCAAAGTAGCTTACCGACGCTCGCTCAATTACAACCGCCTCTCGACAAGCCACACCCACTGCTGTATTACCGCATGGGTATAACGCATAAAGAATACCACACCCACATTCATACGTATAAGTATGGGTATATACATATGCCTACATATATACTTCATACTCCTTCTCCCTCCAACTTTCCTAATAAAATCCGCTAACAAATTTTTTTTATATATATATACAAAAGTTATATATATTTTTTTTTTTTTTTTGGAAATGGTATGGGAAAATAAAAACAAAAGAAAAAGAAAACCAAATTGAAAAAAAAAAATTCTTTTTATTCAAAAAAAAAAAAAAAAAAAAAAAAAAGGGGATGTTTCTTTTTATTACATTTTTTTTTCTTTTTTTTTATATATATATATATTTTTGGTTGTTGAACGTGCGTCCGGCCCTCTTAGCGGAAATGACGACACCCGATACGCCCAGGCCTGCAACAAAAAGAAAGATATCAAATGAAATATGCAAAATATAATTACAAATTAGTTTATAATAACACACCTTACGCCATGACGACCAAACCATTAAACATCGCCTCAAGTAGGGCGACCCTTAATCGGTCGATATCTTCATGGTTGGGGGCGAGGACCACCTCAAAACTTCGGACCCCAGCAACTATTTCAAGCTCCTGGAACCCGAAGAAGGTCGCCGCCTCGACGACCTCGGGAGGCAAATGCCCAAATAACGCCACCAGGCACGAAATGAAGAATAAGGCCTCTCGAGCATGAATAGGTCGCGCCAATTTCGCTAGGAGACGGACCGCCTTTCTTAAATCCTGAAAAAAAAAAAAAAAAAAAAAAAAAAAAAAAAAAAAAAAAAAAAAACCATAAATACATTTTTTTTTCCTTGCATATATATACACGTATAAACTCTTTCCATATGTACTTACCCTCTCCCATAACCATCACAGCCATCTGGTACCAAGTACCGTAACCCTCAAAATTTCTCCCAACAAAATACATGCTAATTCACAAAATAATACAAAATAACAAAAAAAAAAGGGATAATTTTTTTTATTAAAACTTTTCTCTCACTACACTCTGCCACTCCCAAAGAAATACTGGTGCCCAACCAGGCGTTGCGAACTCGAGAAGCAAGCGAAGCGAGATAAGGAAAGCCATCCGTCAGCAAATTAATACAATGCATAATAAAATATAATTTAAAATTAAATATTCGCGCCAGATGACTCTCCTCACTACTCTCCTAGTAGACTAAGAATATTACTAAGAAAAACCTGTAAATGGCTTTCGCTTATGGGGAAGGTGGCCATAGGAAAACCGAAAAACTATGCTAGCTTCTCGCTTTTCCGGGGGAATGTTATGTCCACCCAAAATTTTTTCTATTTAAATTACCCGCGCGATGGAAGACTTCTCCATGCGCGAAAGCACAATAAATCATAAGCTACGTGACTGCTGGTGACTAGCGGGGACTTCTGCAACCTCAGCACCGCGAGCATTTAAAAAGCGAGCAACAGCCAACGCCTTGTCTTTGAGCAGTTAATTCGACTTCCGCGTTTAACTGACGGGCCCGTGCCTTGTAGGTCCTTTGCTTTAATTTGCTCCGCACTTAAAGGAAGTTTGGACGCGGTTTAACCGGCAGGCCACGTATTAGTTTAAATCTTAGAGAGTCGTATTCTCAAAGTTCTAATTTGCTCTGCACTTAGGCGAGAATCGACCAGTAAGTAAAATTTAGAGTTCAGTCATTAAGTTATTCAAAATTCATTTCTCAAAGCTAATTTTGCGCACTTTACCCTACGGGGGACTGGAGGACGTAGCTCAATCAAATAAATAAAATTCATTAAATTAAATTACGATAAGATCAAATTTGTGAAAGTGTAAGTTTAAGTGTTCATTAAAATAAAATTTAAAAAGAAGTGAAATCCTACTCGAGTTCGTTAATTTCACAAAATAAGAAGCCCTTAGAATAAGCAGCCCAAATCCACCCTACTCCATCCGCTGCAAGAACCAACCAGAGGGCCCCAATCAAGGAACAGGCGCTAACAACTGCCCTAAATCCACGGATCTGATCATCATTAAAGTTCCTGCAAGCAGTAAGTATATTTACTCTCTATAAATCCGTGTACAGTCTCAAACGAAGGCGTGGTAAGTTCGTATCTCGAAAACGTCCCACATAAATAATTAAAACAACGGAATTAAACCTCCGTTGCGTATTCTTTAAACTGTTAGTCCAAACCTCCACCGTTTACGCTACCGCTCTAAAAACGCCCTTGGACATAACAACTTTTCTATCACACATAACCCGTACAAATTTTCACACAAATAACCCATACTTGGCTAAATTGACTTTAATTTTATTAACTTGGAACGGGTTTTACTGCTCAAATAGTCTCTTTAATTAAACAATAACTCAACCATAAAATGACAAAATTGAAAGCTAATATTCTTTACAAAAGGGCGCCACCAGGATTTTTAATCACGGTCCTGGAACCGGTCTAGAGCAAAGAGCTTATTTTACAGAGAGAGAGAGTGAGGAAGGTGATCTGAAATAAATAAATTCTTAATTAACAATATAACCGGTATTTATGAATAACAAAACAATGCAACAAGGTGTACACACTCACACTCACACTATAATCACTTAATCCTGACAGTACCCTCTTATGGAGCGTCTATACTGCAGTTTCTAACTAAATTACGCTGTCCACCGGACCCTCACGCTCTATGTCTGTTTTAATCACTCTACTCGGCAAATTATCAACAAGCAGAGATCGTTACACACTCATACCCCTTAAGTAACTAACAGTCCTTTACTCGGCAAAACATCAACAAGTAGAAGATGTACACACTCACTATCACACACAACCCGTACAAATTGCACACGCACCGATTTTACCTTAATTTATGTTTATCAGAATTTTATTTTTATTTATAAAATATATAGTTTAATATTTTACTTTTTGATTTACCTGCTTACAGGTAGGTAATGGTTAGAGTGCCTGAACGCTGGCTAGCGCTCTGGGCGATTTCACCAGGGCGAGAACAGCTAATAAGCGCTCACACTCTGGGGTAATAGTTAGGATATTTTTAGGATAGGGTACCTGAACGCTGGCTAGCGCTCTAGGTAAAGGAACCAGGGTGGAACGCTGATAAGCGCTCTCAACCCTGGGTTGAGGGTTTTAATAAATTTCCATAATTGATTAACAATTAACAGAATTTATTATCAAGGAGTTGACAGGCTCAGCCTCGGACCAGCAGAGATTGCTCCTCTGCTGAGTCCTTGGACTGACTGCCTCAGATGAAGTCTGAAGACAGAATGAATATTTTATAATTATTAGTAATAATTATAACTTATAATTATTACTAATAACTTAGGGCCAGGAATTTGGTTTTGTTAAAAGATAAAGAAAAAAGATAGGCGGGGCCAAACTCTCTTGTTGGTTGAAAAAAAAAAGAATTTGTTTTGTTTCTCGCAAGCACCTGAAGCCAGTTGCATAGTAAAAAATAAAAGTCGGATTGCAAAACCAAAATGAAAATATTAAAAAAAAAAAAAAACAGAAAAATACATTCGCCTACAGGTTGTGCTGAATGTCTTTCCAGATATCAGCGTGATATCCAGCGAGAGCACTAGCGCAATATCCAGCAAGACCGCCAGAACGATATCTAGCGAGACCAGCAGCGCGATATCTAACGAGACCGTCAGCACGATATCTAGCAACATATCCAGCGAGACCGGCAGCGTGATATCAAGCGAGATCGTCAGCACGACATCCAGCAAGATATCCAGCGAGACCGGGAGCACGATATCAAGCGAGACCGTCAGCGCGATGTCCAGCAAGATATTTAGCGAGATGACCGGCAAGATCATAAGCACGATATTCAGCAAAATTGTTCGCGCGCTATCCAGCAAGACTCTCAGTACAATAACTCGGAAAATTATCAACGTGTCTGTCTGTGAGGCCGTCGGTTCGTGTGCAATTCCAAAATATTTTTTTTTATTTTCACTTTCCTAAAACCATGCTCCACAACAGTGTCGAGAGTTTGCTGAATTTAGCGTAATTATCAGCAAGACAACTAGAAAGACCATCAGCGCAATATCTGAAAAAATATTCAGCATAACCTGTAGGCGAATGTATTTTTTTGTTTTTTTTTTAATATTTTTATTTTGGTTTAGCAATCCGACTTTTATTTTTTACTATGCTACTGGCTTCAGGTGCTTGCGAGAAACAAAACAAATTCTTTTTTTTTTCAACCAATCAGAGAGCGTAGCCCCGCCTATCTTTTTTCTTTGTATTTTAATAAAACCAAATTCCTGGTCCTAATTATTACAATAAGTTTTTATAATGTTTTTTAGCAGCGTTGCATCTCAGGTTACCCTATGAGAACATCAACGCAGTCCAAATCTCACAACGTAGACTGTTTTAGTCTACTGGGCTGCGTTGACGTTCTAGAAATCTGTTATCTTGAGGTATTTCCGTTACGGAATACCTCGGATAATAATTAAATGATTTAAATAATTATTTATTACTTTTTGAAATAAATTTATAAAATTTTAAATAAATTTAAAATTTACGAGAACGTAGCACTGGTAATAAATATTTTTAAATAATAATAATTCAATTATTGAATTAATAATTGCATGAAATAATCAATAAAGAATTTTGCGTGCTTAAAACAGACACTAAATATTCGCTAGTGCGCGTTAACTTTTTTGATCTTGGGTATGAGTTAATTGAGTTGTACGATTCAACCGACGCTGAACTAGTCTGCGAGAAGACAATGGAATTTTCTCGTAGAATATATTATTCGTTTTTATTTTAATAATTAAAATAGTTGTAACTGAACCGATCTCCCCGATGTTCGGAATTACTACTAATTAATCGAGTAATAAAATAAATTTTCACGACAATTAACACCACAAGGTCCTTGAGCAGTCCTCGGATATAAACCCCTTTGAGGTACTCTCAACAAAAATTAACGAATCAAAAATTGAATTGCAATCAATTAATTATTGAACTATTATTATTATTATTATTATTGTTATTATTATTATTATTATTATTATTATTGAGAAAAGTTAATTAATTAAATAAGTAATTTAATAAAAATTAAGAAGTAGTTAAATGAGCCGAGTATATGACCCCGTGGCTCATCTATGTAGAAAGTCTTAGTACCTTGTAAAATTTAATTTTAAGAAAACTCCTTGGATCCAGTGGGCTTCCTTCTTTGGACTTTCTGCTGGCACTTGTTTGATCACTCAACTACTTCTGCCCTTTTGCACTGCACGGCTCACCTATAATAACCCCCTCCTATTCCCTTTTTGGGCCCGAAGATCGAAACGCGCTAGTGCTATGTCGAATAACTATCGAATCCGGCGACTTATTGATTTAGAGTAATTTTACCCTGTTACAAATTCAAAATTTATTAATAATTAAATTGACTAAAAAATTCTTAATTGGAATATTCAGTCATCAGTTATTAAATAAACAATATTTCCAAATCAATAAACCAATTCCAAAATAACTCTGAGCTAAATATTCTCAATTTTCAATTCTAATTTCTAATTTAAAATTCTTAACTTATTTATTGCCGTGGTCTTAATAATACAACAATAAATATTTAATGTCAAGAGGTCTTCGTATCTTGAATTAATAGACTAAAATATAACGACAGAGGTCTCAACAATCTGCTGACATAATGTTTGTTCTGTCCGAGATTTTACAAACTATTTTTCCGGTAATCAATTTAATTTCCATAAGCAATTTCAACAATTAAATTCAAAATTATTTATTTATTCAATAATAATAGACCCAACAGCTGGAAGGCCAATAACAGGGTCACAATACAATATATACAAAGTTTAATGAACTTAGTATAGGTTATGAACTAAGGGCGAAGTACAATAGAAAATTTTACAATTATAAATTTTAAATATATGTAGATTATGAACTAAAGTTTTGAACAGAAGGCACAATGAATGAAAAAATTATTACATTATTCTTATAAAATAAATGATAAACTGATATACAATTTTATTAGTAATATATTCAATAAACATAATATTTATAATTATAACATATCATATAAAAAATTAAATAATAATTGGAATAAGCAAATAACAATTAGAAGTCGTAAAATATCATAATAATAATACATTTGAGTCAAAGAGTATTATCTAAGAGATATCAAAGGAGATGCAAGTACGTTGGCGCTGCAGCTGAGGTTTTGGTTATAGCCCAGGAGATCAATGGTTGGACAGTTTTCACAGATATAGTTACAGATATTAATTATTCTACAGAGTGGTGATGCAAGTAAAATATTATTTTTCGCAGTAATAGGATAAAAAGGCAAAGCTGATCTCGTCTGAACTTGAGGGAAGGGAATCGGAATTTGTTGCAAAAATCTGGGACATATAATATCACCCTTTAAAAGTCTACTTAAAAGGAGTGCTGAAGCACAAATTCTCCTTTCTTCAAGTGTTCGGATATTTACAGGGATATGATCCGTATTTTTTGAAAAGATAATATTTTAAAAATTTGCGTCGAACTTTTTCAATATTAAGTATATGATTTTTATAGATAGGTGACCAGATGACAGATGCGTATTCTAATTTGGGTCTTACCAATGCTACATATAAAGTTTTAATTACGTCAAGATTTTTGAATGTTTTAGTGGATCTGATTACAAATCCAAGCGTTTTGACTGCTGATATTATCATGCTCTTAATGTGATCAGTGAAAGTTAGTTGACGATCATAGATAATACCCAAATCTTTACATTTGTTAACACGTAATAGAGTTTGACCATCAATTTTGCATTAAAAAATAATAGGAGATTTATTTCTATAAAAGGAGATAATTTTACATTTAGAGGTATTTAACGATATTTTGTTTTCCTTGCACCATAGAAAAAAAGCATCGATATTAGATTGTAGGAATAGACAGTCCTGGTAGGTTTTTATAGCGTAGTTATATTTAGTGTCGTCAGCAAAAAGGTCAATAAAAGTTGATAACACCTGACCCAAAGGGTTAATAAATATTAGGAATAGAAGAGGACCAAGATTTGATCTTTGAGGTACACCAGAAGAAGAGATATATGACTTAGAAAGATAGCCGTTAAATCGTACTGTATTTTTCCTCTTAGTTAAGTAGCAAATAAGTAGGTTAACAAGTAGCTCAGGGAGTCCTAGTTCATAAATTCTCGACACAAGTATTTTGATGTCCAATTTATCAAATGCTTTCGAGAAATCAGTTTCAATTACATCAACTTGATGGCCATTTGATAGCATTTCAGATACGTATTGCGTATAAGAAAGAAGATTTGTCACAACCGATCTACCTTTGAGAAATCCATGCTGGGCATCGGAGATAGTCGGGCTAAAGTAAGCCAGGAGTAAATCGTAGATGATCATTTCAAATACGCGGGCAAAGACTGATATAATTGATATAGGGCGATAATTTTCTATTTTGGTATTATCACCAGCTTTATACTGGACAAACCTTTGCTATTCCATTATTGATTTGAAATCAAATTTTCTTACTATTCATTTGCTTAAGCAACAATTGTAATTTACGCATTTCAACAACATAAAAATTTCCAATAAAATCGATTAAATAAATAACAATAGTCTACGCGTTGTAGCATAAATAAATTCGCAATAATTCATAAAATAGATTCAATTAAAATCATGCTCAATATAACTTTCAACAAATTCTACGAAAAAATGTTCAATCATAATAATCAACAAAAGTTGCGTTACTAAAGTGGATGTCAAGACATTCGCTAGTTGGTTGTTTGACCCTGGGTTCTTGGATTGACTATGACGTAAAATTCTACTGACGCTCGATCAAGAATTCATGAGAAGTCACTTGTCGGTTTTTCTCAAGTGTAAAAATTAATCATCCGTTTTACCAAATTAATTGATTCTAGAAATTAACACAATTAATAAAACAATTCCAGATGTTAAACAAATTAAATTGATTAATTATAGTTAATTAAAATTCTCACTATGAATGTTAAAAGAATTTACACCACAAGGTCGACTGAATGACTCTCGAATATAATTCCCCATGAAAATCACTCGGTTCAAACTAACGCATTTCATCAAATCTTGACTAATTAAATAATTGTCGATTAAATGATCAAATTAACAGTTTAACAGGAAAAGTAGACCGAGTATTAGGTAAACCGCGATCCGCTTCTTTCCCACAGAGTAATTATTGATACCTTAAAGAATAAAATGACGATCTAACTCACTGCTTGAGGATGAAGTCCTAGTTGTTGTTGGCTTCCTACGTCTCGTCACTACTCCGGGGATTGGTCCTTCTTGATTTCCGTGGCACTTTGTCTGGCGGTCACACTACTTTTCCGTTTTGCACTGCACAGCTCACATATAATAACCCAAAATTACCCCTCTCAGTCTCTCTTAAGGCCCGAAGATCGAGACGCGCCAGTGCTGCGTCGAACAATCTCGACATTCGGTGAATTATCGATTCAGGGTAATTTTACCCTGTTACAACATGACTATAATTATTAAAACTAATTTCATGATCCGTGACATCCTTAGCGACGTGTGTTTCAGTGAGACATATAATATCAGGCCTTATATCAAAACTCATTTCTCAAACTCATCTTTATGTCTTATTAATCCGTTTATATTCAACGATACTACCGAACATTTGACGTTACTGTTTTTATTAAAATAATCATTTTTTTTTAGTTAATTGCTAGTCATTAAAATAATTAATATTTTTTGTGCTCTTTTAATTGCTGTTATATAACATTATTGTTATAAAAAAAAGTAGTCATAATTAATAATAATTGTTATCAACATAAAAGTTTGTAATTAACAATCATTACTACTACAAAAATTGTTTATGAACACAAAAAATATCTAAATTAATTTGTTAACAAAAAAAAAAATCAACGATTTCTCAAATTTGGTAGAGTAATTTTCTATGAGCAGGGATTATTTACTGTCCAGTTCTTACAGATTAAGGAGTACGGAGATAGGAGGAAAGAATGACTTATGCAAATTAACCTAGTACGCTTCGTAGTCAAAGAAATGAATAAAAATTGCTTTATCCTAACCAAGAACTGAACTTGGGACCTATCGCACCCTAAACCTACATGCTTCTCGTATCGCTACACGCCGTCTGGTCAGTCTTGAATTTCAGTAGACTTATAAACTTTTTAAATGACGCATCTTTAAATGACGAAGTCCTGCCCGGGGAAAATGGTTTAGATCTGATCAGATTCCTCAATCGCAGAATTCGGTTTGAACAATCAACAAAAAAAATTTTTTATGTCGAATTTAATTATCACGAAAGTTAACTCGGATTAATTATTATAAACAGTTAAATCGCATTAATTATCAACAAAAAAAAATAAATCGCATCAATTATAAAAAAAAAAATCGTCTCAATTATTACAAAAAAATTTAAATTGCTTAATTAGTAAAGAAAATTAAATCGAATTAATTATACAAAAAAAAACAATAAATCGAATTACTGAAAAAATTAAATAGAATTAATTATGTTCCAAAATCTTCAACGTCAAATTTTTCTACCGGCGTAATTTTTCTTTGTTAATAAGTTCGCAATTGTTGTTAATCGAACCCGGCGAATTACATAATTTTTTTGTTAACAAATTCGTAAATTGTTACTAAGCGAACACGGCGACAAATATTTGTTTGATTAATCAATTCGAAACTATTGTTTAGACGACAAGCGAGATAATTATATTTTTTTTTTGTTGTTAATTTCGTTGTTCCTGCGAAACTACTGTCGACTGGATTTTAGTGACTTGCGTGAACGAATATTAGATTTTGCTTTCTTGTTGCGATTGCTGTGGCCCAAATTCCGATTGGCTTTAGTATTTTGGCGTTTTCATGAAATTATTTAACAAAATATTATTTGTAACAATTTTTTTTGTATTGATTTTATTCGTCTTTGTTATTTTTTTTGGATTGAACCTGCGAATGTTATTCGACCTCGCTAGTATTAAATAAATAATTCACTCGTAATCGTGCCTGCGCAATTAATTTATTTGACCTAATTTTAATTATTCCCGAACCGATTTCCTCGTACGCTTCGTATATACTTTGAATCTCTTCGGCCTCGACCCGCCGCCCAACGACGATCCACGTGACCAACGAACCGTGGAACGAAAGTTCCTGGCGCCCAACCATCAACGAACCAGGTAGGCCAAACATTTAGGTGGACCTCTTCGGCGCTGTCGACGCCAGCGCAGCGAAAAAGCCATTATAAATATTGGCGCCGAACGTGGGGCTACACGAAGAGATTCCGACGCGTCGCGACTATTTCGAGCGAATTTACAGCAGATAGTTAGGTTAATTACTTACGATGAGTTCAAGCGACGAAAGCCCGAATGATATGACTAACCCGCGTGAACGAGAGAACATGGACGATATCGAGAACCCCATCGATCCATTACACCGACAGAATCCGACCCCGCCTGTTCGCTCAGGCACGCCACCTCCGAGCACTTCGAGACAGGGAACCTCGAAGGCTGAAGTCGACCCTCTCGCAGCAGAGCGACGACGACTCACGGCCGAACGTATTCGAATCCAAGCCGAAGTCGCCGATTTGGAGCGTCAAACTCGGGAATTAAGTGCTCGGGAACACTCCATGCGCACACTCGATCAAACAGGATCGACAACTCGAACCACAAATGAAGCTGACGAATGGGTTATGCGTTAAACTCACTGCAGGTTAGCGAGATGCTCGTAACTCTGAATGCGAACCCATTGGGGACGTCAGATGTGCTTCGAGACCGACTTCTGCGCGCGTTGAAGCGCAATATTGACCCAGATACGATCTGGACCCTGAGGATCAACCGATCACGCGATTTTCGGACGATCTTACGACGAAAGAGACATACAGTCGCATTGACTTGCCTCCTCACTGTGTCAATGCGGTGTGACGACGATGACGACCACCACGACAGTCACAATGACAGCTACCGGCCGATTAACGGTCGATACGACCCCTACCAATACGGAAAGGTATTTGTTGACTGAATCGCGACCTCGTATGTCAGTGGACGAACCAACGAGGCCCACGCGACCCATTCCGAGTCCTCGAACCATTCGAAGTCCGCCCCATGTTAGATTCCCACCCGCAGCGAATTCGACGATGAGCCAGATGAACCATCAGGCTCATAATGCCGGATGTTCACCAGTCCCAGGAGAAACTCACGACTTGGAAAGTCGCCAGGGTCTCTCGCGTACTGGTGGGGCTCATTATCAGCCTGCCATGTACGAACGAGTGTCCAAATGGAATTTAAAATTCACTGGACAAGACTCGTCTAAACTGGAGTCATTCCTACGACGTCTTGAGGAATGCCAGGTGACCTGTGGTCTTCATGACGCTGACGTGTTGGCTATTATGCCACTTGTTCTCACAGGAGCAGCCAAGACATGGTGGACCCACATGAAAGGGGCCATCGACTCGTATGAGGTCTTGTGCAACGCTCTTCGTGAACGTTTCGGCGAACCCGATATTGAGTGCCGCCTTCTCGGCGAGGTCGTGAATCGCACTCAAGGCCCGTTAGAGTCAGGTTTGGACTACCTGGACTCGATTTTGGCTATGTGGGCACTAGTTAGTGAGCCTTTGCCGCTACGCCTACAGTTGAATTTCGCTTTCAACAATCTTCGTTCGGAGTATCACGTCGTGATACACCGTGAAGACTTCGCATCTTTTGGCGAGCTGTATCGACTCGTTCGTGACTTCGATCGACCCAGACGCCGCACGCAACCGCGTACTCCGGTCACGCCAAACGAAAGCGTGATGCCGGAGCTGGCATATCAGCCCGATCGATACCTGTCACGAGTACCGGGTAAGACGACCAAGTCGCAGGTGGCGGCCATTGATGACGTTTCATCATCATCAAAACCACCAAAATCGCCAAACTCGCCTCGCAGGAAGAGGAAATCTTCCCCGACCTCAGTGGTACAACAAAAAGCCGTCGAAAACGCCGCACCACTGCCGCCAGTGGCTGCTTTGAACGTCTCGGCGTCAGCTTTTGTGCCACGCGATAAGGTGGGACAACCTCGACCATTCACGATCGATCCTGGACTACGAGGGCGCTGTTTCAATTGTGGCCAAGCAGGTCACTTGCGAACAGCCTGCCCGAGTCCACCCCGAACCGGTTACTGCTGGACTTGTGGTTCAGCAGATTGTACGACAGTTGGGTGCCCTGGTTGCACCCGCTGGCAACAACGTCGGGCTGCGTCGTCGGGAAACGCTTCCCGGGGACAGCAGTAGACGATCCACCGCTGATCTCCGTCGAATTTGGGATCGAAAGTCCGGTTAAAGAGGTGGTCGCTGTGGCTACGTTACCTCTACCGGATATCTTCGACATTGTATAGAGCCATTCGGCCCTGCGAACCAGAACCCCGATGCGAATAATTCCGAACCATACGTACATCGACCCGTAATCGAGACGACCGCTCACACCCGACCCAAACGTCAATGCAATGTATGCGCATCGACCGAACAGCTATGGCGCTGTCGGCAGTGTAAGAACGCATATTATTGCTCGAAAGAACATCAAGTGGAGGATTGGCCGATTCATCAGCACATCTGTGCCACACCTGACGAACGAACACGAATTTTCCGAGAATTAACCGCTGAAATTTGCCCCGCGACGATAGAAGGAGACGATCAACGACCCTTCGTGAACGTACAAATCGGAGAACGCTCTATTAGGAACGCCCTATTAGATACAGGGGCCTCAGTTACATGTCTCCGAGAAGTAGACGAACGCCATTGGGTCTATAGACTCGGCGTACGCGTTCGTCCGACGATACATAAGACCGCTGCCGTGGCTGATGGATCAGTCATGTCGATACATGCCCTCGTAACCTTGCCATTGGTGATTGATGACGAGATGCGACTCGTTGAAGTACGAGTCATACCATCTCTGAAGTACGAAATGATTCTCGGCATGGATGCAATCACGCCTTCGGATTGCTATGATGGACACACCCGTCGCTGGTGGACGAAACGAACCAACGACATATACGATTGGAACTCGAAAACGTACATACCTGAACAAGACGTCGCGGCGATTGTCGAAATTACGCCCGAACAACAAAGCGCTCTCGACGAATTGCTGGCTCGTCGACTGCCAGCCGTAAAATACACTGGTGAGACGACATTTACGAACCTCCTGACCCATCAAATCGACGTGCAAGGACATGAACCAATCCGACAACGGAATTACCCGACGTCACCGGTCATCGAAGCCGAGATGCGCCGCCAAGTCGACGAGTTACTGGCTGCTGGCATCATTGAACCCTCCACGAGCGCTTGGTGCAATCCTGTGATCATGGTGAAGAAAGCAACCGGAGAATATCAAATGTGTCTGGATTTCAGGCGACTGAATGCTATTTCGAAACCGTGCGCCTATCCATTACCGTTAATGACGTGGATTCTTGATCAGCTAAGCGGTGCTAAGTTCATCTCGAAATTGATCTGAAACACGCGTATCACCAGTCAAGTTAGACCAGCGAGCCGAGAATACACCGCATTTTGTGTCCCAGGGCGCGGAATGTTCCAATACGTCGGATGCCGTTCGGATTAGCGGTGCACCTCCTCATTTCCAACGACTCATCGACAAGATGTTAGAACGAAGACGAGCACTCAAGGTCTTTGGGTACCTGGATGACCTGATAGTGGTCACCGAGACCTTCGAGGAGCACCGAGACCTTCGAGGAGCACCTCGAGGCCCTGGAGGAGATCTTCGACGCACTAGCAAGTGCGAACTTGAAAATTAACATCGACAAATGTGAAATCTGTACCGACGAAGTGCGTTATTTGGGATATCGCGTCAATGAACAAGGATTGCTTGTTGATCCAGATCGGGTAAAACCCATGCTGGAGTTCCCGAGACCCTCGAACATGAAACAGGTACGACGATTCCTTGGAATGGCGTCTTGGTATCGACGTTTTATCCCTGATTTTGCGACCATGGCCGAACCATTGACGAGATTGACGAGTAAGAAAGTCCGTTGGACTTGGACCGCTGAACAAGACACCGCATTCGAAGCCTTGAAAGTGGCTTTGGCTACGGCACCAGTACTGGCGTGCCCCGATTATTCAAAGACTTTCGTATTACAGACCGATGCCAGCGCGACAGGCTTAGGCGCTGTTCTGACGCAGGAACACGAAAGTGGAGAGAAAGTCGTCGCGTATGCCAGCAGAATTATGAATAAGGCCGAGAGGAATTATTCTGCGACGAACGTGAATGTCTAGCCGTTCTATGGGCCTGCGAACACTTCCGACGATACCTCGAAGGTTATCGCTTTAAGGTGATTACAGATCACAGCAGTCTGCGTTGGCTGCGTGATTTGAAAAGCAAAACGCCTCGATTGAGCCGATGGGCTATGCGATTAGCCGAATATCAGATTCCAATCGAGTATCGCAAAGGATCGTTAAATGATGTACCCGATGCCTTGTCACGAATGTTCGAACGTGATGAGTACGAACCGGATGAGGAACTGTGCGTAGTCGACGAAGCAGAACCCGAACCTGATGATGTACCAGCGGCTGAGCGAGTTGACGACTGGTATACACGACGCAAACGAGACGTATTGACGAATCCACGCCGATGGAAAGGCTGGCGAGTCGAAGACGACCACTTATACCGATTTCGACCGAATCGATTGATCGCCCAGGTCGTCGAGGACCTGGATGCCTGGAAATTAGTTCCACCGAAAGCTGCTCATTGGGAATCATCGCTGAAACCACGATCCACCCGAAGCTGGCCATTTAGGAGTCGAGAAAAACGGTGAACCGAGTCGCGATCGACTATTTTGGCTGGAATGGACGAGGACGTACGTAAATACGTCAGCGAATGTGCGACATGCCAAACTGCGAAAGTTTCGCAGCAATCACCCGCTGGATTGATGTGTAGACGAACCGTCCATACGCCTTGGACTGTGGTAGCCGCTGACTGTATGGAATTTCCGGCCAGTAAGAACCAGTTGTAACAGTTTTACCTGCTCAGGTTAGCCCTAATCAATTTTTAAAAAATAACAACAAAAAAACAACAATATAATTATTAGGGCGCCACCAGGATTTTTTAATCACGGTTCTGGAACCGGTCCAGAGCTGAGAAATACTTAATCTTAGGGTAGAGAGAGTGGAGGAAGGTGCTGTTGAATAATAAAAATTTAATTAACAATCTGATCAGTTTATTAACAAGAATAAAACTTAACAAGAATTGACTTACAACTAGTTAACAAAATTCATTCACGCACACACTNTGACTGTGGTAGCCGCTGACTGTATGGAATTTCCGGCCAGTAAGAACCAGTTCAAATATATGATCGTATTCCAGGACTTATTCACCAAATGGATCGAGTTATGCCCAATTCGGAAATCCGATGGCCCGACGATCATTCGTGAGTTCGACAAACTCATCGTACACCGTTTCCGCTGCCCTGAAGTGCTATTGACCGACAATGGCACCGAATTCGCGAATAAACTGATGGGAGAGGTCGCGCATGCGTATGGGATACATCATTCGCGAACTCCACCGTACCACGCTCAAGCGAACCATGTCGAACGCGTTAATCGAGTCTTGAAAACAATGATTATTTCATATGTTGAGTTAGATCACCGACTATGGACGAACATGTCCATGAATTCCGCCACGCGTACAATACGGCCGTCCACAGTTCGATACACGTTCTCCAGTCATGTTGAACTATGGTTGGCAACCCAGACCACCGAAATACTACCGAAAACTGATCGAAGGTGACGTAGACATTCCTTGTCCCGATACTACCGCTTGGGCCAACCGTATGACCCGATTGACCCAACTTCACGACCTGGTAATCGACAATTTAGGAACGTAGTTTCGAACGTCAAGCCCGCTATTATAATCGTCATCACCGAGACGAGCGTTTTGCCGTCGGAGATGTCGTCCGAGTCAGACAACACGTGTTATCCTGAGGAGCCGATCGGTTCTCGTCGAAACTCGCGCGTAAATACTCCGAAGAAACCTATACCGTATCGAATGTTATTGCCCCTGTCGTCTACGAACTTGTCGATCAAAATGGTCGACCAACCAGTCGCCAACATGTTAAAGCGCTGCGACTCGTACGCCGACAATTGAATAATACCGATCTCGACGACTAGGGACAAAGCTCGAGCTAATGCCTTATACTTAACTTGTTTTGGTTTGTGTATTATTGTCGCATGTTATATGTGTGTATGGTAATTATTACAGGATGTCGAACTACGAAGCCGTACAGTACGCCCAGCTCATGTGTTGGGCTGCGTATTTCCGACCAGAGTGGGTGGAGTCGCTGAAGGAAGCTGAGGAAGTCCACCGCCGAAGCCTGCGCATTGCGCCGCTTCATTCGTCGCAAGCCCGGTTTTGGGCCCAGGTACGGGCATGGTGGTATCGGGAACCACAACCGAACCACACAACGGCGATTCCGCTGATGTGGCGTTGCTCTCGCTGCAGAGCCGCCATAGCGAGTCCAGGCCAGTGTGTACTGCGAGCTAAGCAGGTTCTGGAAGGCCATTTACGGCCTATACAGCAGGTGAAGTATGCTATGGCAATTTTGCACCGAAACACACCACCGACGCTAGTGCCAAAGGTGTCACGCGACCTCGCAAGGCTGCGAGCGATGGCACTCACCGAGAAGCTCCGTCAGGGAGCCGAGCTTCGCCAATCCGCCATGCCGGATGTTGGAATTGTGGCCTGGGCCACAACATGACCGACTGCCCATTTCCGCGGGGAACCTTCTGTGCTCACTGCGGGCACCAGGGGATTCTACTTCGAGGAGTGCCCGCGATGTAAGCCGACCCTTTTTGGTCTGCCGCCTCGAGACGCTGACTCCCGCCAAGGACGACATTAACCCTTGCTGAAAGGCGTGGGTAGCCGATACGTCGGCTAACGAGGTGGTTCGTCGCCTGCCGTGATTTAATTTTTTTTATATTATTAGAATTTTTTTTTGTTGCTTTGTTGTATGTCTTGTATGCGCCGTTGCGCTTGTGGGTTCGCAAAGCGAAGCCTGATCTCTGCCGCCCAATAGGGGAAGCAAGTACTGAGTAACTAATCATGGTTATTTTTTTTTTTGTTTTTGTTAGTTTGGTAATTTGACATTTTTTTTGTGTGTTCCTTCGATACGCCGTTGCGTATAAGTTGTGTCACCATCGCGTGACGTCGTCAATTGAACGTGCCGCTGAGCGGAGTATTAATAATGTATTTTTATTATTATTTTCATTATTATCATTATTTTTTAAATAAATGTTCGTTCTTGTACATTTGCTCTCATTTATGTTGCATCCTACCCCTATATTCAGGTGAAGGGACCAATGGCACCGATTCTGCGACCCATGTGGCACCCAGTCGACGTCTGGGGGGAGGTGTTGTGACATGGGAAATTTCCCACCTAGATTTCAACTAGAGATTATTATTTTTTTTTAAGTATTATTTAGCCTGGTGTGTTGGCCAAGCTGATGAATTGCTGAGATTCGACGCGACTGTGTCGCCCCAAGTGGTTCCGGTCATAAAACAAAGCTCGAGGTAACATTTAAGCCGAACCGCGCCAAATAGTACTAATGAGGAATGGATGCGTCCGAATTAAATTTCGATGTATCGGATATAGAGTGAGTGATATAATATGAATGAGAAAAGCGACCGGGTGAACCCGCATTTCAGTCGATATCAACGACCGAGGAGACATCTGGGAGGAGCAGCGAGTAACTAGGAAGGCACGGAATTTGACTCCACGAACGACTGGAAGTTGAAACGGCGGGAGAGCACGTCGAGGCTCCATCTGAACGCCGAATTTCGAACTAAATTGGGAAATCGACCAATCATCGATCACGGACATTTATCGTACGACGGCTGATTGGACGCGCAGCTTATGAGCGGCGCTCGAGAAAACGACCACGTGTTGATGAGAGAAAAGAAAAAAAATTCGGACCCGGAACGCACCCGAGCCACGTGCAAACGAAAAATACTTTTGTGCTAATTAATTGAAACGCAATACGATTTTTTTTTAATTGCTATTGTTGCTGAAGATTCAGTTTTTTTTTTTGTCGAGGAAAAATTGTACTATTTTTTTAATTGAGAATTCGATAGAATTGATTCGTTACTGAAAATTCAGCCGTTTTGTCGAAACTAATTCGATTATTATTGTTACTTGATAATTCGATACGAGTTATTATACCGAAAATTCAGCTTTTTGTCGAAACCACATTAAATTATTGTTGTACGAGAGTGTCGAATCGCCGAAGTGACTATTGTTGAGAGTGTCGTACCAGACAGTCAAGGACGACAACACCAATTTTGTGATTTTCCGATCTCCCCGTTGCCGTGGGGAAACGCCATCGCCGAGGACATCTGCAGCCATCAGCACCGCCGACACCGGACTTCTGATTTGCGACCCGTGCCGAGGAGTCGACTGAGTGGGGTAAGTGCGATCGCAGTTTGCTATTTCACCTGGGTGACTTCACCGCGATCCGCGATTAACTTGAATTATCATCGATAAGCGCTTATTGAAAATTATTTTTTTTTGTCGACCTGATATTTACTCACGACTTCGGAATAAAGTCCGAAATTAACGGTATACCGGAATTCAACAATTGCGTTGTTAAATTCCGGCTTCGGTGACGTCAGCCAGGTACCCGGTGTCAAATTCTCTTGTGATACGTTGCTAGTAAAAATTGTGTATAGTTGTTGAGTTGTATCGTAAGTTTTTGAGATTTTCTGTCGCAAAGCTAAATTGGCTCGATAAGAGGGCCATCTCAGAGCGATAATAGGCACTACATCTCGAGCTTTGTTCCCGCAAATTACCCGACGGATAACAACGATCCCACTGAACAATCTATTGGTTATTATTTTCTTAATTTTTTTCTGTCGCTATTATTGTTAAGAAATTCGAATTGTTGTTAATCGAAAGCCGGCGAAATAAATAAAAAAATTTTTTTTTGTTAATAAATTCGCCACTTGTTGTTAATCGAATCCGGCGAGATAAATAATTTTTTTTTGTTAATAAATTAGTAAATTGTCGCTGAACGAAAACGGCGAACAAATAAATTTTTTTTGACTGTTTAATTCGTAACTATTGTTAAGACGAACAAAGCGAAATAAATAATTTCTTTATTTATTATTAATGAACTCCTAATTTGGAGCTCAGACGAAACAAGCAAAATAATTATATTTTATTAATTATATTTTTTTTGTTGTTAATTTCTTTTGTCCCCTGCGAAACTACTGTCGACTTGATTTTAGTGACTTGCGTGCACGAATATTAAATTTTGCTTTCTTGTTTGCGATTGACTGCGGTCCAAATTCCGATTGGCTTTATTATTTTGGCGATTTCATGAAATTTATTTAACAAAATATTATTTGTAGCGATTTTTTTTTGTATTGATCTTATTCGGTCTTTTGTTATTTTTTTTGGAATTGAACCTGCGAATGTTATTCCATCTCGTTAATTATTAAATAAATAAAGTGACTCGTAATCGTACCTGCGCAATTAATTTTATTTTATTTATTTTAAATTATTATCCGAACCGATTTCCTTGCTCATTTCGTATACACTTTCGAATCTCTTCGGCCTCGACCCGCCGCCCAACGACGATCAACGTGAACCACCGAACAGTGGAACGGAAGTTCCTGGCGCCCAACCATCAACGAACCAGGTAAGTCAAACATTTAGGTGGACCTCTTCGGCGCTGTCGACGCCAGCGCAGCGAAAAAGCCATCATAATATATATATATATATATATATATATATATATATTTATATGAAACGTGGAGTTCGGGGACACATCTACGGTTAAACCGATACTTCGAGGACGGGCTTGAAGTATCCACAGATCTAACCGATAGTTTGAGGACTGATACTTTGAGGACGTCCCCAAACTATCAAAAAATTTATATCTTTTTATATATGATAGTTTGAGACACCTTTTTTTTTTTTCATTTTTGAGTGATATAAAAGGTTCCAAAATTGTTGTCACAACGATTCTCATTTATATCACAAATTCAAACAAAATATATCATTTCTACGATAATACCGATAGTTTGGGGACATTATGAATCAACTTCAAAGTAACGTGCCTCTAGGTTTGCTGTGAGAAAAAGTGACCTAAGAATAATAAACAACATAAACTTGTGTTTTTTAGGTAAATTTTAAACTAATGTATCAATCGATTTTTAAATTTTAATCAGCTCTCAACAAAAAAACCTACACTGCTGAGAACTGCATCGGAATTATTTTTTTCTTATCAAAAATAAAGAGAGTGCAATTTTGAAATCAGTTATAGTGTTGTGGACTTATCACAAACTGTAAACCACTATTTTATACGTAAATACTTGATGAAAAAATCCTGAGGTATGCTGGTCTCGAACTCGGGTCCTCTTGCGTCGAAGTATGAAACACTGCTCACTCGTCCAAGTCACAGTTCGTGTTACGTCGTAACTATCATGTGTGTTAAGCCTTACATAAAGAAATATACTGATTTCATAATTTTTCTGATGTCAAATGAATTTTAAAATCTAGAATTAAATTATCTGGCATAAAATTCAAGTCTAACAATTTATATAATTCCATAAAATTTCAGTAAAACTCATAAAATGTTATAGAATTCTATGAAACTTTGTAAAAACTCTTATAAAAGGCACGCTAGTAAAACTTGCGGTAATGAATAGGCAGTTTCTAAATTTTCCTAAATTTTCATAAAAATTGATAAAATCTTACAATTTCAAAAAATTTTGTGTGAACACGGTTACAGAGAACTTTACATGGACGTGTAGAGTAAAACTTCTGCAGAATAAACGATATATCCCTGTCATTTTAATATTTTCAACTTCCCGCTAAAAAAAATTGAAAATTTTTTAAAATGCGGGAAGTTATTGTTTTTACCCCGTTTTTCGAAAATCGAGTTTTCATCAGATCTCGACGTTTTGAGGTCCTAGGAAGCTTCCGTGACTATTTCCGCGATGGTGTCTGTATGCCTGTATGCGCGCGCGCGCGTGTGTGTCTGTGTGTGTGTGTGTGTGTGTGTGTGTGTGTGTGTGTGTGTGTGTGTGTGTGTGTGTGTAAATTTCTCATAACTTTTGAACGGCTTGACCGATTTAAACGAAATTGACAGCAATCCAGAGAGTTTCTTTGCCTCCAAATATTTTGTACTATTCAAGGTCATTCAGACCTATAGATTTTCAGAAATCTCAAAAATAAAAAATTTGAAAAACTGTTTTTTAGATCGGTCAGTTCCAAAAACTAATCAGCTCTTAAGCTTAAAAAACTGCATCGATAGCCGTTAACGCGATCAAAATCGGTTAATTCGTTTGTGAGATATTGTGAATGAAAAATTTGGGAAAAGGTGTTTTTCTAACATAACTCCGACATTTCTTCTTGAATTTTTATTGATTCAAAAAATTATTTTTAGAACTTAAAAAATCACGTAGATTGCTGCTGAGAACGGGAAAATCGGTTGATTGATTCGAGAGATATCGTTGACGAAAAATTTGGGAACAAGGGTTTTTTCAACATAATTCCAACATTTATTTTCGGATCGTTTTTGATGTGTTGATATAACTATAAGAGCTTAAAAAATCAAGTCGATCTTCTACAAAAACGTCGAAATCGATTAATTGGTTTGTGAGTTATCGTAGTTAAAAAAATACGGAAAAAGTGAACTTTTCAAATTTCTTCAAAATTTTCGGTTTGATTAATTCGTGTCTAGTAGTAAATTGTAGCATTTAAAAAACTGCGTCGAATGTTGCGAAAAGTGTGAGAATCGTTTCGTTTGTCCCAAAGTTGTTGTGGATTGAAAATTAAAAAAATTGTGTGTTATCAAACTTCTATTAGACTTTTGAGCTCTTGAAGATCAAAAGCATAGAAAAGCGATCTCTTCAAACCCGAAGAGCTCAAAATAGCTCATAAATTGATTTCTTGAGCTCAAAGAGCTCAAAAACGTCATAAGTACGATTTTAAGTGCCTAGGTATGGAATTAACGGGAAGTTACCGGCATGGCCTTTAGGGTCAACTGTTTTCCTAATTTTTTTCTTTACAATGATTTTTATGTAACATATCTGTCAAACACGAATCTCAAGAGTTTAAATAAAAATCATAATATTTTTTAACTTCTAGAATTCCTATTTTTTCTAAAATTATTTTCAATTCACATATCAGTCAAACAATAATCTAAAAAGTTTAAAATCAAATCAAAATATTGCATGCCTTCGCAATTGCCAAGCGCGCAAGTATGCTCTACTCTCGCCTAAAAATCGTGATTTCGATTAAAACGTGATTTTCATAATGTAAACGAAAAAAATTATGAATAAAAAGCATATTAAAATAAATAATAATAACTACAGAACACGTTAAAAAATTTTTCTTATCCATTAAATAAGATTTCTCAGGAAAAACTCGTTTTTTCTGATGAATTAAGTGAATAAGAGCGTGGTATTCACGGGTGCAATGGGCTTGACAACACTACAACTTTGTCAAAAACCACTTTCGCGATTTAATTTTTTTTTGTTTTATTCCTAAGGATGTTTGTCAAAACCCTTGACAAAATTGCGTGTCAAAATAATTCCGTTTTGATGCAGTTAATTTTTTTCGACTGTCAGTTCGGTGACTTTTTCCGCGAATTCGGCAGCTATATACATTTATTTTCATAAAACAGGATTGAAATAACTATAAACAAGCAGAAACTATACATACAAGATGGTATAATTACTAACTGTTTTATCATCTGTTAAAATTTTTCTTTAGCTTGACCTACAAAGGGGATAATACTATTCGCGGGAAAATTCAAACAAAAAAAACAAATAATTTTTCTGACGATTTAAATAATTTGTGTATGACGTGAGCGCTTAAGGCATGCTCATTTGGATTTTCTAAACTTTTTCTTACTTTTACAAGTCCAGCAAAAAATGTCACGTAACTTCGTTTGGGCTAGATTAACGTAGAAATCAGTACTTTATGATAGAGAATTTTTTCTCTATAACTATTAATAATTCACATATCAAACAAATAATAATCTGAGAGGTCGAAAAATGAATCATAATAATTTTTTTGACATAAAATAAATTAAAATTCCAGTTCATAATGCCGTGTAACTTTTTTTGGGCTCTTTTTAGGTGAAATTTATCTTGATACTTAGAAATTAAAAGAGAAGTTTTTTTCTCTACAATTATTGTCAATTCTTTTATGAGACCAAAAAAATCTAAAAAAATAAAGTCAAAATTTTTTTCACTCATTGAGTTTTAGACAAACATCCTACGTAACTTTATTTGGGCTTGATTAACGTAGAAATCATCTCAGTACTTTTTAAAAGGGAATCTTTTTTTCTACAATTATTGTCAATTCCCTTATGTATCGAAACATTACAAAAATATGTGAAAAAAAAAAATCAAAAGTTCTTTCACTTATTAAGTTATAGCGAAATATACTACACAACTTTTATTCTGCTAGATGGAAGTAAAAACATCTCAGTTTGTTCCAAGAGAGAATTTTGCTCTCTATTGGTATTTTCAATTTCTTTCTCAGTTAAACCATTATAAAAAATTAAAAAAAAAAGAATTTTTCTTTACTTTAAGCGTTCCTTCCAAAAATGCCACGTAACGTTGTTTTGGCAAGGCTGGCGTAAAAATTATTCAAGTACTGTTTGAAAAAGAATTTTTTACTCTATAATTATTGTCAATTTATATATCAGTCTAACAATTATCTAAAAAATTTATAGATAAATCCTTATATTATTTACTCTCGAAATTTCAGTTGAAAATACCACGTAACGATGTGTGAGCTAAATTGACGGAAAAATTAGTCAAGTACTTTTTGATAGAGAATTCTTTACACTATAATTATTGCCAATTCACATATTAGTCAAACTATTACCGAAACATTCGAAAAAAAAAATTAGGAAAACGGTTGACCCTGAAGGCCATCCTAGCAACTTCCCGCTAATTCCATATCTAAGCGCTTATAATCGCACTTATTAATTTTTTAAGCTCTTCGAGTTTAAAAATTTAATTTTTGTGTCATTTTGAGCTCTCCGAGCTCAAAAATCTTATCAAAGTACGATGAAACACGATTTTTTTGATTTTCAAACTGCTGTAACTTTTGAATGAATCAACCGATTTTTACGTGGTTGGCGGCGATCGATTAAGTTTTTTGAGTTCTATAAAGAAAGTTCTGATAAAAAAATTGATCTGATAGAACATTTCGGAGTTATCACAAAAAAACACTTTTTTCGATTTTTTTCGACAACGATATCTCACGAACGCATCAACTGATTCTAAAGAATTTGGTGGCGATCGATGGGGGTTTTTAAGGTGAAGAGCTGATTAGTTTTTGAGTTCGATCGGTTCAGCCAATTCGAAGATATTTTGAAAAAATGAAAAAAAAAAAAAAAAAACTTTTTTTGCAATTTCTCGAAATTTACCGGTCAAAATCGGTTCCGACTTATAGGAAATCTAAGTTTGGCGACGTCCTTTCGAATGACACCAACCGCGATGGAATCGGTCAAGCCGTTCAGAAGTTATAATAGGCTCACACAGACACACACACACACACACACACACATATTATGATGGTTTTTTCGCTGCGCTGGCGTCGACAGCGCCGAATAGGTCCACCTAAATATTTGGCTTACCTGGTTCGTTGATGGTTGGGCGCCAGGAACTTTCGTTCCACTGTTCGGTGGTTCAAGTTGATCGTCGTTGGGCGGCGGGTTGAGGCCGAAGAAATTCAAAAGTGTTTACGAAACAAGCAAGGAAATCGGTTCGGATAATAGTTAAAAATAAATAAAATAAAAATTAATTGCGCAGGTACGATTACGAGTCACTTTATTTACTTAATAATTAAAGAGGTCGAATAACATTCGCAGGTTCAATCCAAAAAAATAACAAAAGAACGAATAAGATCAATACAAAAAAAAAAATCGCTACAAATAATACTTTGTTAAATAAATTTCATGAAATCGCCAAAATAATAAAGCCAATCGGAATTTGGACCACAGTCAATCGCAACAAGAAAGCAAAATTTAATATTCGTGCACGCAAGTCACTAAAATCAAGTCGACAGTAGTTCCGCAGGGAACAAAGCAATTAACAACAAAAAAAAATATATATATAATTAATAAAATATAATTATTTCGCTTGTCTCGTCTGAGCTCCAAATTAGGAGTTCATTGATAATAAATAAAGAATTATTTATTTCGATGCGTTCGTCTTAACAATAGTTACGAATTGATTAAAAAAAATTTTTTATTTGTTCACCTTGTTCGTTTAGCAACAAGTTACGAATTTATTAACAAAAAAAAAATTATTTATATCGCCGGGTTCGATTAACAACAATTGGCGAATTTATTAATAAAGAAAAATTTTTTTATTTATTTCGCCGGCTTTCGATTAACAACAATTCGAATTTATTAACAATAATAGCGGCAGAAAAGAAAATTGATAAAATAATAACCAATAGATTGGTCAATGGGATCGTTGCTATCCGTCGGGTAATTTGCGGGAACAAAGCTCGAGGTGTAGTGCCTATTATCGCTCTGAGATGGCCCTCTAATCGAGCCAATTTAACTTTGCGACAGAAAAATCTCAAAAATTTACGATACAACTCAACAACTATACACTTTTTATTAGCAACTTATTACAAAAGGATTTGGCACCGGGTACCTGGCTGACGTCACCGAAGCCGGAATTTAACAATGCAATTGTTGAATTCCGGCACACAGTTAATTTCGGACTTAATTCCGAAGTCGTGAGCAAATATCAATTCGAAAAAAAATAACTTTTAATAAGCGCTTATCGATGATAATCCAATTTAATCGCGGGTCGCGGTGAAGTCACCCAGGTAAAATAGCAAACTGCGACCGCACTTACCCCACTCAGTCGACTCCTCGGTATGGGTAGCAAATCAAAATCCGGTGTCGGCGGTGCTGATGAATGTAATTGTCCTCGACGATGGCGTTTCCCCACGGGAACGGCGAGATCGGAACGTCACAGAGGTGATGCTGTCGTCCTTGACTGTCTGGTACGACACTCTCAACAATAATCACTTAAATTTTATTTCGATAAACAAAACGGCTGAACTTTCACGAACAATCACTCGTGTCGACTTATCAAGTAACAATCGTAGTAAACTTTTCCTCGACAACAAAAAAAAAAAAAAACGGCTAAATTTCGGTAACGATAGCAAAAAGTATTGCGTTTCACTTAATTTAACCCATGTATTTTTCGTTGCACGTGGCTCGGATGCGTTCCAGGTCAAAATTATTTACTGGCTTTCCCGTTTTCCTTCACCAACACGTGGTCTTTCTCTCCAGCACCGCTAATAAGCTGCGCGTCCAATCAGCCGTCGTACGATAAATGTCCGAAATCGATGATTGGTCGATTGTCCAATTTAGTTCGAAATTCGGCGTTCAGATGGAGCCTCGACGTGCTCTCCCGCCGTTTCAACTTCCAGTCGTTCGTGGAGTCCGATTCCGTGCCTTCCTAGTTACTCGTTGCTCCTCCCAGATGTCTCCTCGGTCGTTGATATCGACTGAAATGCGGGCTCGCCCGGTCGCTTTTCTCATTCATACTATATCACTCACTCTCTATCCGATACATCGAAATTTAGTTCAGACGCATCCATTCCTCATTAGTACTAATTGGCGCGGTTCGGCTTAAATGTTACCTCGAGCTTTGTTTTATGGTCGGAACCACTTGGGGCGACACAGTCGCGTCGAATCTCAGCAATTCATCAGCTTGGCCAACACACAAGGCTAAATAATACTAAAAAAATAATACTCTCTAGTTGAAATCTAGGTGGGAAATTTCCCATGTCACAATATATATATATATATATATATATATATATATATATATATATATATATAGCCGAACTGTACCGGCATGGGTTTTCTCTGTGATTTCCCCATGTCACTATTCCAATAGCCTATAGAAAGAGGTGAGGAATAGCGTCAATGCAGTACAGAAAGCCCAAATCGGTCCACAGCCGTGTGATTATATGGAAGTTGAAAGCAAGGAGGACATAAAATGTGTACGAAATTATAGACGTCGATAATAAGGATAAAATCGGACGTGCTAAGGTCCTAGAGAAGTGATAAGTAATAAAAATTGAAAGTAACAATCAGCCTTGTAAAAACCAAGCACGGTATACAAGTAAAAAGTGGATTATTATTATTATATAATACTTTTTAACTTTAAAAATTCCAATCAAAAATGCCGCGAAACTATGTTCGGGCTAGTTTGAGGTGAAAATCACTTGACTACTTTTTGAAAGAAAATTGTTATCTCGCCAATTATTGTTAATTCCCTTCTATGTAAGACCATAACAAAAAAATGTAAAAAAAGTTCGGAAAATCCAAAAATGCATGCCTCATAACGATCATTCATTTTTTAAGAAAAAAATTATTTGTGTAATTGATTGAAAAAAAAAAAAAAAAAATCATAATTAAGTAATTTCTCACAGCGTGTTTTTTTTTTTTTTAAAATATCGGCGCCCGTTTTCCTTGTCATATGCGCACGCAGTCTAAAAAAATCTAGCTTGATCAAGTGGTGCCATAGTTTCACGTAAGGGAAATAAGAAAACTTTGTCTGTCTTTGTACGTGTATATCGTAGTGAATTTTAATGGAAATTCAATTTGAAAAAAAAATACGTAAACTAGGCTACTGATATAAAATATGCTTCATAACTTTTATTCTGTTACATTGACGTAAAAATCATCTAAGTTTGTTTCGAGAGAGAATTTTATTCTCTATTATTATTTTTAATTGCTTTATCAGTTTAACCATTGTGAAAAATTTGAAAAAAATAATATTAATTTTTGTTCACTTATGAAGTTCTTGCCGAAAATGCCGCGTAACTTTGTGTAGGCTTGATTGACGTCAAAATTTTTAACTCTTCAAATTTCCATTGAAAATGCCGTTTAACTTTATTTAGGTTCAATAGACGGAAAAATCAGTTAATTACTTTTTTGAAGAGAATTTTTAACTTCCCGCTAAGAAAGTTGAAAATTTTCAGAAATCGGAAAGTTATTGTTTTTATCCCGCTTTTCGAAAGTCAAGTTTTCATCAGATCTCGACGTTTTGAGGTCCTAGGAAGCTTCCCTGACTATTTCCGCGATGGTGTCTGTATGTCTGTATGTATGCATATATATATATTGTGACGTGGGAAATTTCCCACCTAGAATCCGATTAGAGAATTATTTTTTTTTTGGTATTATTTAGCCTTGTGTGTTGGTCAAGCTGATGAAAGGCTAAGATTCGACGCGACTGTGTCGCCCCAAGTGGTCCCGGTCATTAAACAAAGCTCGAGGTAAAAATTTAAGCCGAACCGCGCCAATTAGTAGTAATAAGGAATGGATGCGTCCGAACTAAATTTAATGTATCGGATATAGAGTGAGTGATATAGTATGAATGGGGAAAGCGACCGGACGAACCCGCATTTCAGTCGATATCAACGACCGAGGAGACATCTGGGAGGAGCAGCGAGGGACTAGCAAGGCACGGAATCGGACTCCACGAACGACTGGCAGTTGAAACGGCGGGAGACTCGTCGAGGCTCCACCTGAACGCCGAATATCGTACTAAATTGGTAAATCGACCAATCATCGATCATAGTTATTTATCGTACGACGGCTGATTGGACGCGCAGCTCATTAGCGGTGCTGAAGGAAAGACCACGTGTTGGCAAAAGGAAAACGGAAAAGCCGGTAGAATAATTCTGACCGAACGTATATATGCCACGTGCAAGAGAAAAATCAAAATTAATTAATTAAAATCGGCAATATTTTTTTTGCTATCGCTGTTTTTTTTTGAAGAAAAAGAAAGAGGAAATTGAACCGTTTCTTGTCGTTGTTTTTTTTGTGTCGAGGAAAAGTAGTGCTAATTTTACTTGAAAAATCGACACGGAAAATTGCTCGTAGAAGTTTCGCCGTTTTGTTATCGAAGATAAGTTCAGTGAATACTGAAGAGATTGTTGTACCAGCGTCAAGGACAGCAACTGCATTTGTGACGTTCGATCCCGCCGTTCCCGGGGAAAGCCATCGCCGAGGAATCACCTTCATCAGTCCCGCCGACATCGAATTTTTTTTTATTTGATCTTCATCCCGAGAGGTCGACTGAGTGGGGTAAGTGCGGTCGCAGTTGTTAATTTACCTGGGTGACTTCACCACGAATCGCGATTAACGTAGATTATCATCGATAATCTTATTGAAAGTTTTTTTTATTAAAATTTGCTCACGACTTCGGAATTGAGTCCGAAATTAATTGTGTACCGGAATTCAACAATCGCGTTGCTAAATTCCGGCTTCGGTGACGTCAGCCAGGTACCCGGTGCCAAATTCTATGATAATAAGTAGTTAATGACATTGTGTATAATTGTTTGAGTTGGAGTGTACTTCTGGAACATTTTGTCACGACTCGAGCTTTGTTCCCGCGAATTACTCGAAACCGGCGAAGTAAACTAATTTTTATTATTATTCTTAAATAAACAAGTTTTTCTTTTAATTCGCAATTTTATTGTTACTCGAAACCGGCGTAATTTTTCTTCGTTAATAGGCTCGCCAATTGTTGTTAATCGAACCCGGCGAACTCAATGATTTTTTTTTGTTTTTTTGTTTGTTAACAAATTCGTAAATTGGTGCTAAGCGAACACGGCGAATAAATATTGGTCTTGATTAATTAATTCGAAACAATTGTTTAGCCGAAACAAGCGAGAAAATTATATTCTATGAATTATTTTTTTTTTGTTGTTAATTTCGTTTGTTCCCTGCGAAACTACTGTCGACTGGATTTTAGTGACTTGCGTGAACGAAATTTAGATTTTGCTTTCTTGTTGCGATTGCCTGTGCCCAAATTCCGATTGGCTTTGTTATTTTGGCGTTTCATGAAAATTATGTAAAACAATATTATTTGTAACAAATTTTTTTTTGTATTGATTTTATTCGTCCTTTGATATTTTTTTGGATTGAACCTGCGAATGTTATTCGACCTCGCTAGTTATTGAATAAATAATTCACTCGTAATCGTGCCTGTGCAATTAATTTATTTGACCTAATTTTAATTATTCCCCGAACCGATTTTCCTCGTACGCTTCGTAAATACCTTTGAATCTCTTCGGCCTCGACCCGCCGCCCAACGACGATCCACGTGGACCAACGAACCGTGGAACGAAAGTTCCTGGCGCCCAACCATCAACGAACCAGGTAGGCCAAACATTTAGGTGGACCTCTTCGGCGCTGCCGACGCCAGCGCAGCGAAAAAGCCATTATAATATATATATATATATATATATATATATATATATATATATATATATATATATATATATATATGTAGGAATTATTGTTGTTGTATAAATGATTTAATTCACTACGTAAAAATAACTATTGATTATTTATTATAATTTAATGTGTTACAAAAGAAAAGCGTTGATTATATTTTGAGCTTTAATCTTTGCACGTGGCAATATCGGTAGTAGCTAGCTATTGACTGTCCATCATTTACGAAAATTGTCTAAATAGATAAACGACGATTACAAATGTTCGGGCGCCGAGTGTCGGCGGAATTAACCGAATGGGTAATTTATATTGTAGGACATAGTCGCTACAGTACTTCCCTTCAAAAAAAAAATAATGACGATTATTATATACAATGAGTTATGGTAAGTTATTTACAATGAAGAGAAAAAAATTAATAGAATAAATAAGTACAATGATATCTCAAAAAATTGTGAAGGAAGTACTAAAAAAATTTAGTCGTCAGTTGCAGCGTAGACAGGTTTCAGTCTGTCGATGGAAATCGCCGTATTTGTGCCTTGAGATTTACGATGAAATATTTTTCGTGTCGAGTGATGACTTCGTATGGGCCTTCATAAGGTGAAGAAAACGACGGTCCAATTTGATCGTTGCGTACTAGAACGTGGGAACTTGAGTTGAGGTCTCTGAAATAGAAAACAGAACGTGTTCCATGACGCGACGTTTCGGCCGGTGCCAAGTTATTAAATGAGCTTTCAAGGCGCGGACGACAGTTTGGGCGTCCTCGTGTTTGTTCGACGGGATTATTAATTCACCCGGTAAACGGATAGGCTCACCGTATACAAGTTCTGCTGGTGTTGTTTGAATGTCTTCTTTCCACGCAGCGCGGAGACCGAGCAGGACTGCGGGTAATGCGTCGAACCAAGTGTCGTCATGGCAAAGTAGTGCAGACTTGAGCTGACGATGAAGACGTTCCACCATGCCGTTTGCCTGAGGATGATACGCGGTTGTGCGCAGGTGTTTTATACCGAACATTTTCATCAGCGATTGAAACAATGCAGAGGTGAACTGTGCTCCTCGGTCCGACGTTATTCTAACTGGTACACCGTACCGGGAAATCCAGTTGTTGATTAGGGCGTTTGCCACCGTGTCGGCGTCTCCGTCTCTTAGAGGAATGGCCTTGGGAAACGAGTAAATCGATCGATGATCGTGAGACATTTGTTATACCCGCGAGACGCTGGTAAGATGACAGATCTATGTGGATATGTTCGAATCTCTGCGTTGGAAGATCGAATCGAGCGATTGGAGATGTCACATGCCGTGTAATCTTATTACGTTGACAGTTGATGCACGCTTTGGCCCATTCTCGACAGTCTTTCTGGATAGATGGCCAGACGTAACGTTTGCTTACTAACTTCTGCGATGCTTTAGAGCCTGGATGTCCAAGAGAATGCAGGGCGTTAAAAACTTTTCTTCGAAGTGGACCTGGAATGTATGGACGCGGTTTACCTGATGAAACATCACAGTGAATCGCGGCTGGTGGTCATCGAAGATGATACGTTGCCACTGTAGTGACGTCGTCGCGTTGTTGAGTAGATCTCGTAGTTCAGGGTCAACTCTCTGAGCATTTACCAGCTCGTGTGTCGTAATTGGTGTCGACACGGCTTTGACGCGTGACAGGGTGTCTGCGACGATGTTTTCAGGTCCAGCAATGTGTCTAAAGTCACTTGTAAATTGACCAATGAAGTCGAGACGTCGAAATTGCCATGGAGAGGCCCTTTTAGTACGTTGCTGGAACGCATGAAGTAATGGTTTGTGATCAGTGTATATGGCGACGTGTTTGCCTTCAAAAATATGACGGAAGTGTCGTACAGCTTCGTAGACTGCGTGAAGTTCACGGTCATACGTCGACAGTTTTTGAATTGAAGGCTGCAACTTTCTACTGAAGAAAGCCAGTGGCTGCCATTTACCTCCAACTTGTTGTTGAAGAACTGCTCCAATGGCTGTGTTGGAAGCATCTGAAAATATCGCCCATGGCGCGTCGATTACCGGGTGTGCAAGCAGCGTCGCTTCAGCCAGTGTTCGTTTTGCGTCGTTGAAAGCTTTTTGGAGCTTAGGAGTCTCTATTATCGGCGTTGAGCCTCTTACTTTTGGACCTTCCAGAAGTTTGTTTAGTGGCGCTAGGATTTGGGCGGCGTTCTTGATAAATTTTCTGTAAAAATTAATTCTGCCTAGAAAACGACGTAATGCCGAAATAGTACGAGGGAATTTAAGGTTAGAAATTGCGTCGACCTTGTCGGGCAACGGCTTGATACCTGAATCACTGACCTTGTGTCCTAAGAATGTTACCTCTTTTTATCCAAAAACTGACTTGGATGTGTTGATGACGAGGCCGTGGTCCTCTAGTCGTCGAAACAGGATGCTTAGGTGTTCTAAGTGTTGATCGTCGTTTTCGGATGCGATTAAGAAGTCGTCGATGTACGGAAACACGAATGGTAAGTTTGTTGTGATTTCATCAACGGATCGTTGAAATGATTGCCCAGCATTACGTAGTCCGAATGTCATGTACATAAATTCAAACAGTCCAAACGGTGTGATGATCGCTGTTTTCTCGATGTCTTCTTCGGCGACAGGGATTTGATTGAAAGCTCGAACCAAGTCAATGACGGAAAATATTTTTTTACCGTGTAATGTTGCCGTAAAATCCTCAAGTCGTCTGACTGGGTATCTGTCAGGTACTTTACCGGCATTAAGAAGACGGTAGTCTCCGCATGGTCTCCATTCTCCGGACTTCTTCGGAACGAGATGTAATGGAGATGCCCACGGACTCTTAGATGGTCTCGTGATACTGCATTGGACCATTTTTCTAAATTCTTCTTGCGCAATCTTGAATTTGTTCGGCGCAAGAGGTCTCGCTTTACACGAGACTGGTTGTCCAGGCGTCGTTTTGATGTAGTGGACGGTGGAATGCTTCCTGGTCGTCGCAGTACCATCTGGTCTGGTAATAGACGGGTGGTTCGACAACAGTTTGTGATAGACTGTCCCCATCCACTACCTTGATGCAATCCATGTCGGACGCTATTGAATTGACGTTTATTTGGAGACCAGTAGATCCATCACGAAGTTTCTTGTTTTTCAGGTCGACTAGCAAGTCAAAGTGACTTAAAAAGGCAGCGCCGATGATTGGTTTCGTGACGTCAGCGATGATGAATCTCCACGTAAATTCGCGACAAAGTCCTAGGTTGAGCGAGAGTGTGATAATGCCGTAAGTTTCAATGAGAGAGCCATTGGCTGCTCGTAATTGATAACCGACGGGCGTCGGTTTGCACTTCATCCGCTGGTGTGGATAAATAGAGAAATCTGAGGCAGAATCCACGAGATATTGTGTATTGGTGGCTAGATCCGTGACGAATAGGCGGTGTGAAGTTGTCAGAGAGTCGCTTCCCGCCACTAAGGACTCCCTTTTGCATTTCCCGCAAACTTGCATCCGGCAGTGCACTTGTAGGATTTATTACCAAATTTTGCGTGGTAATAACAGATGCCATCCTTCAATTTCCCTCGTCCATTGGACTGAGCTCTGTTTTGGCGGTTACGTGACTTAGAACGTCCTCTGGGTCGGTTCTGATTCGCTAGAGCGGCGACGCATTTTGTTAGCTCAGAGATCTGTCTCTCAAGAGCCGAAATCTGAGGGTTCGAAGACGTAGAGGCTGTTGCGACGGTATTTTGATTCACGGGGAACATTTCATGAATTATCAGCCGTTTTGGCCAAGTCGTCGGTGGACGTCGTATCTGGAGACACTGAGAGTAGCTCTTGAGTCTTTTTTGGCAGGTTTGACATCCATCTGGTCCTGATGATAGCTTCGTCGACTGTTGGAGCTAAAGATTTCAGGTGTCGGAGGAATTGTGAAGGGGAGCGATCACCTATCGCTTCGCCGTCTAAAAGCTGGCGCAGTTTTGCTGATTCCGACGCTGAGAAACACTTAATTAGCGCTTCTTTGAGCTCACTAAACGGTGCGTGTACTGGCGGATTAGTGATCATCGCCTCAACTTCCTGTGCGTTCTCGGAGTCTATCAGCGAAATAGCATAGTTGAATTTATCTCGCTCTTGTACGATGCCATGTATGAAAACTGCCCTTCCAATTGCGCAAACCAGATTTTTGCTCGCTTCGGGTTGAAGGGAGGCGCCTTTAGTGAATTGACAAAAACGGCTTCGTATCTTCCGCTCGTCGTGCGGCATCGTGAATATTTATTTATCTAAATAAAGAAAGGTATAAATAAAAGAATAATCAAGAAAGAAAAGGAACAATACTTAAATTTTTGCTGTTGTTGAATTCTTTCGAGGATTAACTTTCGTCTATATTGACGTCACGGGTCTGGAATGCGGCAGTACTTGAGTTTTGGCGGCAATGATGGATTAACAATGCTGTTGCTGCTTCAAGGTCACGACGTAATAGGCTTCGCGCCACTCACTTATCACTTTCCGATTTGCACTCGGGTGTGCCTCGGGATAACGAATGCAGCACAACATCCAGGGTGCTCAGCAATGCACTAGCTGTGATAAGTTATGCACTAACGTGGAATTCGTCGACTTTCGCAACACACATAAAAATAGACGTGGTTGAAACAAACTAAAATAATTAATTTCAAGTAAACTCGACGCTTTCCTCAACAACTAAAGGAAAACTCACGTCGGTTTTGATCACGTCGGGGTCACCAATGTAGGAATTATTGTTGTTGTATAAATGATTTAATTCACTACGTAAAAATAACTATTGATTATTTATTATAATTTAATGTGTTACAAAAGAAAAGCGTTGATTATATTTTGAGCTGTAATCTTTGCACGTGGCAATATCGGTAGTAGCTAGCTATTGACTGTCTATCATTTACGAAAATTGTCTAAATAGATAAACGACGATTAAAAATGTTTCGGGCGCCGAGTGTCGGCGGAATTAACCGAATGGGTAATTTATATTATAGGACATAGTCGCTATATATATATATTAGGGTGCTTTTTTTTTGCGACTATTTTTTTTTTTCGCTCCTATCCCGAAATTTTGTTGGAAATACACCCAAAAAAATTCCCTGTAAGTTTGAGCCCTCAATATTAATATTAAGTACTCCTACACAGCGTGTGAAGATTTCTCATTTGAAATATACGAGAACTTTAATTTTTTTTTTTTTTAATTTCTATAGCTCAGTGGCATTTCATAGCATCGCTTTGACCATGGACGGGTTTTTTTCAGAATTGAATGCTCTACAAAAGTGTCCATTGTCGCGAAGTCGTAACTCATACTGGTGGGGTAGTACGGACCGCCAAACCGAATTTTTCATAGAATTCTTGTTTTTTCACTCATTATCTCATAAACAACAAGACATACAGAAAAAATGTAAATGATAATTTTGTAGGAAATTCAATTCTCTACAAAAAAGGTCCTTACCACCAAATCACTAAGATCGATATTTTCTGAGATATTAGTCATTGAAGTTTACGTAGCATTGAATTTCCACAAAATGTTGAATCAAATCTTAAAAAATATTGATTTTTTTCTTTTTACGAGGTACAGGGAGTTCATTCTCAAAATCAGAATATGTTCGTTTCAACCCACTGGAATTTGATGATAGACTACAAAAACTTGCTGGCATCGAATGTTGCGATAATTTCATGCCTAAAACAATTTTTTCAGAATTAAATAAATAAACCCAATCGATTCAAACATTTTTCAAATTTTATATTCAGCTTCTGTTATTCAGAAGCAAAGATATTCTTTGAATTGAGTTTCCGTCAATTTTCCCCAATAAAAATAAGATAAAATGATATGTATTTTAAATTTATTGGTTACAGTGACTTCAATTTTTTAATAGCGTGGGGATTTTCGACTGCAAAAAAATCGAAAACAAATTTTTTGAAGTTATACTTCTTTTGGCGCGTTAGATTAAATTAAATAAATTTTGATTTATCTCACTTATTCAGATTTACTTGATAGAAATTTTACCAAAAATGATAGACTAATAATTAGAAAAAAAAGTTATGAATCTAGAAACAAATTTTAAAATATTGAAAAATTATATAGAATTCAATTTTCAGAAAATGAGGTTAAGAAAATTAGAATTTTAATGCGAATTAAATTTTACAAGTAAGTAGAAAAAATATGAGTCTAAATTATAAGAAATTGTTTTCGATTATTAAAAAATGATTGATTGTTGAGCTTGATAATTTATAGTTGTATGTGAGAAGAAACTAACCAAATTCGTCTGTATTGTTCTCATTATCTTCATTTGCTATCTCCTGTTCAGTATCAGATTTATTCTGAAAAGTTTCCACCGGCAAGAAAGTAGTAACGGGCGAGTGAAGATTGCTTTTTCCCTTTTGACACTCATTCAGAAATTGTTGCTGCTCTTTTGGCAAATTCTTAACCATTGTGGAATTGGAAATATCGAACAATTTATCTAGTTTTTGGTTAAACTTTTCAACATTCTGTTTTTGTGCTTTCGATCTTTTTTCCCTCTTATGATGTGTCTTCACTTTTATATATTCGGCATAAAATTTTTCCAACTTCGCAAGACTGTGCTGAGGACGTATAGTTGGAATCTTGAAACTAGCCCAAATAGTATTAGTATCGTTAATAACACTAGTAGCACTATTTCGAATAGTTAATTTTAAAGACTGATGTTTATACATAAACAAATTCAGTAAGTCACGATACGAAGGCAGCTTATTATTATTTATTTGGCTTCTTTCAAATCCAATTAAATAATTCCAAGTTTTATTACCAATTTTTTCACTCATTTTAATGATTGTTAAAGTCGATCTAACCTCAAATTTAACAAAGTATACATACAACGGCGTCACACTGATCAATGCACACTAAGCTTTGTTCTTACTCTCGCGGGATTAGTACGCGAAAACAAAGAAAGCGCTGCAATTAAAGGGGAAATTTGTTGAACGCATTCAAGGTCAAGTGAAAGCTCAGTAGTACTACTAGAGCAATAAAAATAAACCGCAATTAATCAGTATCACAATACACAGCAACAAAGAAACATCCCATATTCTTCGTAATGATCATACACAATATATTTTTAGCTAGAATTTCATTAAAATTGAATTATTAAATGATAAATTCAAATATTATGGTGTGATTTAAATGAGAAATTTATTTAAAAATAAAAAAACTTCAGAAAAATACAATTAAAAATTTTTTTCGTTGAATTTGCAACTTAATCAATAAGTAATTACTAATTATAATTATGATACGAATAAAAAAATCAATATTTTTTAAGATTTGATTCAACATTTTGTGGAAATTCAATGCTACGTAAACTTCAATGACTAATATCTCAGAAAATATCGATCTTAGTGATTTGGTGGTAAGGACCTTTTTTGTAGAGAATTGAATTTCCTACAAAATTATCATTTACATTTTTTCTGTATGTCTTGTTGTTTATGAGATAATGAGTGAAAAAACAAGAATTCTATGAAAAATTCGGTTTGGCGGTCCGTACTACCCCACCAGTATGAGTTACGACTTCGCGACAATGGACACTTTTGTAGAGCATTCAATTCTGAAAAAAACCCGTCCATGGTCAAAGCGATGCTATGAAATGCCACTGAGCTATAGAAATTAAAAAAAAAAAATGAAAGTTCTCGTATATTTCAAATGGGAAATCTTCACACGCTGTGTAGGAGTACTTAATATTAATATTAAGGGCTCAAACTTTCAGGGAATATTTTTGGGTGTATTTCCAACAAAATTTCGGGATGGGAGCGAAAAAAAAAAATAGTCGCAAAAAAAAAGCACCCTAATATATATATATATATATATATATATATATATATATATATATATATATATATATATATGTAACAGTTTTACCTGCTCATGTTCGCCCCTAATCAATTTTATAATAAACAACAAAACTAACAACAATATAAATATCAGGGCGCCACCAGGATTTATAATCACGGTTCCTGGAACCGGTCCAGAGCTGAGAAAACTTAATCTTAGGGTAGAGAGAGTGGAGGAAGGTGCTGTTGAATAATAAATAATTAATTAACAAGGTTGATCAATCATTAGTATTTGGTAAAAATAATAATTCCAATTTAACAATCAATTTCAATTAACCTTGAACTAATCTCTATAGAACCAGAGGCTTAATGCCTTGAATTAACATAATCACAATATAAACCTTTACAATCACTTCAAAATTATTACATAAGTTTAATTAACTAATTCTCATTAAACTTTTACTATGACAATTTTAACTCACTTAACTGATTCCTTGGACTTAATCCAAACTTATAATTATCAAATTAGAAAAAAATTAATTTAATGAATTCCCAAAATTATTATGTTCACACTTGTCGGAATAATTTTATAATATAATATTCTCAATAATTTTCCACTCTATAATATTCTCAATTAATAATTCTCCTAATATAAAATATTCAATAGTTTTCCAATCTTTATTATCCTCAATAATTCACTCTTAATAATTTTCTTAATATAAAATATTCTTAATAATTAATTCTTAATAAAATATTATTGATAATTCTCTTCTAGTTTTATCACTTATAAAAATTGACACAATTCGAAATATTCTCAATTTATTTGCTAGAATATTCACTAGCTGTTTTGCTTGACCTTGGGTATTGGAATTTACTGCGACACAAAAATTGACGCTTGACTAAAATTCCACGAATACAAATTTGTCGATTTTTTTCCAATGACAAAAATTAATCAATTTTACTAAGTAAATTATTATTAAAATAATTTTAACGAATTATCAGATGTTAATTAATTGATTGATAATTTTTAGTTATTAAATTTTCCCACAAGGTCGGTTAAGTGATCTCCGGGTATAAACCCCCATGAAAATCACTAAATCCAAAACTAGCAAATATTCCACAATTAATTTATTAAGTTTTATATTTTCGTCGATTAACGATCCAATTGATTAAATAGGAGAAGTAACTGGGTATTCGGTAAACCGCGGTCCACTTCTTTCCCACAGAGTAATAATTGATACCTTGACGAACAAAACGATGATCTAACTCACTCGTTGAGGATGAAGTCCTAGTTGTAGTTGGCTTCCTTCGTCTCGTCACTACTCCGGGGATCGGTCCTTCTTGATTTCCGTGGCACTCAGTCTGGCGGTCACACTACTTCTCCCTTTTCCACTGCACGACTCACCTATTTTAACCCAAACTCACCCCCTCCTATTCTTCCTTTAGGCCCGAAGATCGAGACGCGCCAGTGTTATGTCGAATAATTATCGATATCCGGTGACTTATCGATTAAGGGTAATTTTACCCTGTTACAATATATATATATATATATATATATATATATATATATATATATATATATATATATATATATATATATATATATATCCCTTGTGTTAGTGACTGGGTACCCGGGTACCCACCGCGGTGTATTCGTATGAATAGCTCAAAGAAAATTTAATATTTTATTTTAAGCTCTCGAATCGTCGCTCTGTAACTGAAAAGAAAGCTAGTCGTGAGTGCATTTAATTAATCTATTTTTTTTTTTTTAAATAAGCTTAAACTTCAGCTATCGCCCCATTAGCAACCGGGTACCCGGGTACCTACAATGGAAAGTATAGAAAAAAAATTGAAAATGGTCTCTATAAATGGTTGCAACTAAATTTTATTGAAAAAATAAAGAAATATTACATTTTTTTATAATTAATGACATTAAATCTGACATTTAACACATTGTATGAGATTAATTGAGTGCTCATCACATACTGGCTGGTGACAATTGGCACAGCTCTTACGAGTCTTTCGTCGTCTTTTTATTGGCAAGGTATTGCACACATGACAAGATCCTGTCACTTTTTTTCTTCCGGTTTTATCTTTTGGATCGACTGGACCAGGATTTATCTCGATTGTTTCTGCTAGTGCATGACCTAAAATACTTTCAACAGCAATCTTTGTTGAGAAGTGACGCATTACTTGCGGATTCGCTGTACGGTGTTTAATCATCGGCAATGCTAGTTCTTCACTTAGCTTTCGCATAAATTGACGACGTTCTGTCGTTTTTTTGACAATCATTTTATTATTTTCGTAATAAATTATATATGATGCAAGTGAATAAATGTCTAGCATGTTGAAGAACAATGCCATTGTCCATCTCGAAGATCGTCGTTGACTTGTGTACCTCCTGACCATTTGGTCCATTGTGTCAACGCCAGCTTTATATTTATTATAAAAATTTATAATTTCTGGTTTTTGCTTAGCGTCATCACCAACTGATGCATCTGAATGCATCGTAGATAACAGAATGACAGCTTTATTTTTTTTAGGAACATAAGAACACATGGTAACCTTTTCGTGAAATCCAAAAACTGTCGAATACTGCTTCCGTGTCTTATTTGCTCCCATAACACTAGGGATGTAAGGTTTATTTTTTTTATCGTGCCAACAATAGTAATATTCCGGGATAACAAATGTTTAGCAACGGGTAGGGTAGTAAAGAAGTTATCCATGCAGACGTTTCTACCACTACCTCGATACGGAGACGTCAATTCTTTCACTACTCTTTCACCCTGATTTTTTTCCCGAGTGCCATCTGTTTTACCAGTGTAAATAATCCCTTGCAAAGGATATGCATTTTCCGCATCACAAATCCACCAGATCTTTATACCATACTTAGCTGGTTTCGATGGTATATATTGAGTGAATCCAGTACGGCCACGGTATGGGTAAAGCTGTTCATCGTTTGTCAAGTTTGCGGTTGGTTTGTACATCTGAGCTAAATTTGAATTCAACATTGTCCACACATCACGAATTGGAGCTGCCTTGTCTTTTTTTTTACGTTGACTTCGAGTATTACTATCGTCGAATCTCAAAAAACGCAGAATATTATGGAATCTCGTCAATCCCATCGTCGCGCGATGCAGCGGATAAGAATTGGAGTGCCACATATCAAAAATATGGTCCGTATTTGAATTATTTGCGCCAGCACAAATCAATATACCGAAGAATGAATAAGTTTCGGGTATCGTAATGGGCTTCCATTGATGTGGAGAGTCGGGATAGTCAGCATTATAATGTTGATAAGTAGCTTCGACTTTCTTGTTAGTATGACGAACGATTATATCAACCATTTCGTAGGTGAAAATTTTCTTGAAAGTCTCGCTTATTGACAACATTTCCGTACTGCGATGAGGCCCACTTCGCTGACGTAGAATATTATGAGCTGCGGTCTGGTGCTCTGTCAGTGGAGTTTTGCTCCACACTGTTTTATCCTTCGCAATAAAACTCCCAGATGGTTCTCGAGCTCCTCCTAAAATAATTAACAATAACAACATACATGAATTATTTAAGAAAAAAATTATTATTTCAACCATTGTTAGGAACAAATATCTTACTACCTTCAGGCTCAGCAGTTTCTACTTCTTCGCCGTCTTCCTCACTCTCGCTATTCTCAACCTCTTCTTCTACTTCTAAATTCTCTTCAGCAATTTCTCCTGTATCTTCAGAATCTTCAGGTTCATCATGCTCTGAATTATCTTCGTGATTAGCGATTTGATGACATCTAGCTGTATTCGCTGGAATCCAGTCTTCGTCATCACTGTCATACGGCGAGCTCGAATCACTGTCATTTTCTCTCAGTAATTTTTTCAAGTATGCGTTTCTTTCGGTTGCACTTAACCTAATGAATTAATTATTATATTAAATAATTCCTTTATAATATTACTAAAAATTATAATTAAAACATTTACAAATGTTAAATATATGTAAACTTTACTTACCTAGAAAATTCAGCTCTTGATAGTTGTTCCACAGCTTTATTTTTCACTGTGAAGAGAACACCATAAATAAAACACGTCTGATCTCACCAAAAATCTAATACGTACTAAAAAATACTCGGCGCTTGCTCTAGATAGAAAAGAAAGAAATAACCTTGAGTTCTTTTCTCTCTCTCTAACGGCATCTGTTCAGTTCCGTACAATAAAAACGGGCTGACTACCTGGAGTGCCCCAAACTGGTGTCAGATTTCATTCACAATTCTAAATTATTATTATTATTATTTTTGTTTGTTTAATTGTCACTAACTATTCATATTTCAAGAAAAGAATGTTTAGAATTTTTTTTTTAAACAAAATAAACAAAATTTTTAATATTTAGATCTGTGAGTACCCGGGTACCCGGTTGCTAAAAGACGTCGGTAAAGTTGGTTACTAACATAAGGGATATATATATATATATATATATATATATATATATATATATATATATATATATATATATATATATTAGGGTGGGTCAAAAAAATCGAATAATTTATTTTTGACTTTATACTCTGAAAAATAGGTTCGTAGACACCTAAAAAGAATTCTCTCCAAGTATAAGCTCTTAATTATAACAGGAAGGTCCTCCGCTTTGCGGGTTTCTATTTTTTTCGAATAATCAGATAAAAAAATTTATATCTCGCTTCCAACTGCTTGGAAAAATATTCCGTGGCATAGATTTTGTGAGAAATTGAATGCTTTACAAAAAAGGTCTCTTATGACTTTTTCAAAAACTCAATCGATTAAAAGATATTCATAGTTGAAGTTTGGCTATTTTAAGGAAAATATTCGTTTTTATTATGAATTTTATAAGTCGATGAAAAAAAATTATTTCGGATTGCGGAACTCATGATTTTGTAGGAAATTTACTGCTCTACAAAAATGGTCTCTTATGATTTTCTGATTAAGTGAAGCCGTTACGAGATATTCATCGTCAAACATTAACGAATATCAATATTTCCAGTTTTTGATCAATAATTCGATAAATTTTAATTTAAACTATGAGTTTCAGGAAAATTTACATAAATTTGAGTTTCGATCGATAAAGAAATGTTATAAACAATTTTTTTAATATTGTTTTCAGTCTTGAGCTTGTTTGATTGCATTAAAACAAGAAATTAGAGCATTTTTTTCGACATATAGCCAATGATTAGTTTAATTTGAAGTGAATGACATATTTCTTTGTCAAATTTAATATGAAAAGTATTGAATCAAGTGAGAAACAACCAGTATTTAACTTTTTTATAGATAAATTTTTTATTGAATTATCAATTGCAATATAATTGTCTATATTTTTAACATAACAGTACGCTATTACTATAAATAATTTCTTTTATTACAATTTGGGAATGTTTTTTGATGTTCTTTGACAACTTGCAATAAGTACTGGAATTGTTCTTCATTTTTTGTCAAGCATTGATTATATTCACTGACTAATGCAACAGCTCGCTCTGCTGAATCATTGACAACTTTTAGTTGTTGAAAGTATTCTTTATTTTCGAGATAACTCTCATTAGTAGGCCATAATTCAACATCGACATCAAGAAAGTCATACGGTAGATCGAAGATTTTGAAAAGATTTAATGACTTTTTAAAATTTATCGAATTATTGATCAAAAACTGGAAATATTGATATTCGTTAATGTTTGACGATGAATATCTCGTAACGGCTTCACTTAATCAGAAAATCATAAGAGACCATTTTTGTAGAGCAGTAAATTTCCTACAAAATCATGAGTTCCGCAATCCGAAATAATTTTTTTTCATCGACTTATAAAATTCATAATAAAAACGAATATTTTCCTTAAAATAGCCAAACTTCAACTATGAATATCTTTTAATCGATTGAGTTTTTGAAAAAGTCATAAGAGACCTTTTTTGTAAAGCATTCAATTTCTCACAAAATCTATGCCACGGAATATTTTTCCAAGCAGTTGGAAGCGAGATATAAATTTTTTTATCTGATTATTCGAAAAAAATAGAAACCCGCAAAGCGGAGGACCTTCCTGTTATAATTAAGAGCTTATACTTGGAGAGAATTCTTTTTAGGTGTCTACGAACCTATTTTTCAGAGTATAAAGTCAAAAATAAATTATTCGATTTTTTTGACCCACCCTAATATATATATATATATATGATTGCGGAACAATCAATTCGGGGCAAGTTTGGCTTTCCGAACGTTGGCACGCTTAATTTACGCCATATTAATTACACTATAGGCAAGCCGAAGTTTTTCCAAGGTACGCCCAAGTTTGGCAAGCCAAATTTCTGCAAGTCTTCGGTAACCGTGACTTCATGCAAGTTAGGCATACCAATAGTATGTCAAACTTTGGTCTGCTGTAGATTTTCCAAGTTATGCCCAAGTTTGGCAAGCCAAACTTCGGTAAATGTTCAGTAGCCGTGACTTTATGCCAGTTAGGTATACCAATCGTACTTTAGAAGTGAATGTGTGTGCTGAATAGCGTTCAAAAATACCGATCGTTTTTTGCTGCGGCGCTGTCAGCATGCATGAGTATACTATAACCTACCCGACTAGAAATTGTAGTGAGGAATGCTGAAGAATTAGTGAGGGACATGTTTGACTTGCCTAACTTAGGCCTGCTTAGGTTGCACCTCATAAAAACTAAGGTAGGCAGAACGACAATTGGCATGCCGAAAATATTCCAAATTTGGTTGTGATCCTGAAATTGTTTGTCATTGTCGAAGTCCGGCATATTGTGGAAATGCAGGACTGCTTTGTAATAACAGTAACCATAAATAATTGCTATAGTTCGGCCAAATTCGGGCGTAACTAGGAAAGTCACATGGACTCCTTAAGGGGGTATTTTAGTCTAGAGGTCAGAATTTCGAGCGTTTTTTGGCAATTAATATAAAAGAAGCAGTTAAGCGGCATGATGGCCGAGCGGACTAAGTCATTATCGCGTTAGTTTGGTCGCACATCATGCCGTGAGGCGAGGGTTCGAGCCCCGACGGTAGTTAAAATAGTTACAACACCAACCGTCGGGGGTCCCTCCGGTAGCTGAACTGTACTGGCATGGGTTTTCTCTGTGGTTTCCCCATCGCCACTATTCCAACAACCGATCGAAAGGGGTGAGAAATAGGGTAAATGCAGCACAGAAAGCACAAGTCGGTCCACAGCCGCATGGAGAGTAATAAAAGATATGTGCAAGAATAATATATTGATAATTGAAAGAGAGTGCAAAAAAATGTTGATAATAAAAAATGGAGAGATATTGGAATATGTTGATAATAAGAAAGTGGAGAATATATTGGAATATGTTGATAATAAAAGTGGATGAGGGTTGAAAGATTGTGTTGATAATATGAAAAAGCGAAGATCATACGATGATAATATGGAGAAAATTTTGGATCGAACTTGGCTTTCCAAACTTAGGCTAGCCTAATTCGAATCTTATTTGTTTTAAATTAAGCAAACCGAACATTGGTTGAGCTTGTAAGTATCTTGAGGCAAGAGGTCGCTCATTAACGGCGTAGCATCGCAGTATGGTATAGTACGTCGGGTACGGTATTCGAGTTTCGCGTTCGACATGTACGATTTTTAATAATTAATAATTACTAATTATATTTACCATTAAGGCGAGTGTGAAGTAAAGTTAATTGGTATGTGTAACCAACGTGTTTAACTCCTACATCACCTCCTTCCCCCTTGACTTATCAAATTTACCAATCAAAAGAAACTTTTTCACATTAAAAAACATTCCAAAAATTAAAAGAAAAAAAAAACAACTCACCGAAAAAATAAAATCAAATAATAAAAAATAATATTGAATAAAAGCAAAAAAAAATTTGTTTTTTTTTTCACGCAGCATTTGAAAAATCCAGTCCTAAATTCAATATGTATTGTTACGCTCTCGGAAATTTTGAATTTAATTTAAAATCAATTAGTTAATATTTTAATTAATTAATTATTACCCGAGGTATTTCGAAACAGAAATACCTCGAGATAAGAGATTTCTGAAACGTCAACGCAGCCCAGTAGACTAAATAGTCTACGTTGTGGGATTTGGACTGCGTTGATGTTCACATAGGGTAATCTGAGATGCAACGTCGCTAAAAATTTATCATAAAAACTCATTGTAATTATTATTGTAATACATTCTGTCTTCAGACGTCATCTGGAACAGTCAGTCCGAGGATTTAGCAGAGGAGCAATCTCTGCTGGTCCGAGGCTGAGCCTGCTAATCCTTTATTAATAAATACTTATTTAATTGTCAATCAATGAAAATGGGTACTTATTAAAACCTTCATCCAGGGTTGAGAGCGCTTATCAGCGTTCCACCCTGGTTCCTTTACCTAGAGCGCTAGCCTGCGTTCGGGTATTCTATCCAAAAATATCCTAACTATTACCCCCAGGGTGAGAGCGCTGATTAGCTGTTCTCACCCTGGTAAAATCGCCCAGAGCGCTAGCCAGCGTTCAGGCACTCTATCCATTACCTACCTGTAGGCCAGTAAATTAGAAAGTTAAAATATTAAAATATATATTTTATAGATTAAAAATTGAATTATTAAAATATATAGAAAAGGTACTTCGTGGAGGAATCAGTGACATGACCCACCTGGAGTCTATTGACATCCTAACGAGGTCAAAATCTGGACATAAATAAATTTTTCAAATTTTAATTAATTACACCCAAAATTTGGGAACGCAACAGTGGTGCTCTGACTAGGATGTCATGGTGAATTCGCGGATCGACTGTTAAAAACTTGACAAAAAGTGACTTTCAATATGAATTTGTTGAATTTTATAAATTAAACTTTTCTTTTTCTTAATGAAAAGAATTATCAAAGTGTTACGACGGACCATTATTTTATAAAAATAAACTGTGTCGCGTAATATCGTGATTCAGTGATGTCATCGATGTTTATGAAGTTAAGTTTAACTTAATATAATAAAAACAGTGATGATACAACTTAAAAATATTTTAATTCTAAACTTCTAATAAATTACTGTGAATTATTAAATCAACATAATTCACACAAAGAGTTGCTACGGAATATTTTATGATTTCATATAATTAAATTGTAATTTTTATGCTGCAGTTGATAAATTTCTTCAATGAAGTTTGTGGAGTTAATTTAAACAGTAATGAAAATTTAAAAATTATCAGTATGTTGCTACGGACTATTGATTATACATAAATCAAGTTTTTTTTTTATGTGTGATACAGTGATGTTAAACAAATGTTTTTTCTTGTGGAGTGATCATCATTATTATGAACCAAATCTACGTGCAGATCGCCTCAAAAATCTGGAAATTCACTGGACACAAATTAAAGTAAGATTATTCTAATTTTTCACTGAAGTAGTTGTCTTGCCGTCGGAAGATGGGGGTCCATTTTCGAAGATTGATTCCGGCAACGAACTTGAAAATTCTATCAATAAAAATCGTTGCTACGAATTTAAAAATTTTTAATCACGATTTTTCGTGTAAATTCTCGATTTTATATGACATTAGAGTTTTAGTTTTTAATGTATAATTACTATACAATATTATAAAAATTATGTATTATTTCATTACAAATAATATTAAAATTATTGCTACGGATAATTATCACGCGGATTTTATATCTTTAGTATGATATTATTTTGTCTGAATTATATATTATTAAATATTGATTATTAATATTTTGAATAGTTTAAATCGTTCCAAATTAATTTTGAATCAGATTTTCTTAAATTAATCTTAACAGTAAATTCTTGTAGAAATTATACTGTAATATAAAAATCTTAAATTTATTGAGTAATAAGTAAATTATTTGAATTAATTAATTTTTTGTTTTGATTCGTCGAATTATTATTTAACATGGAGAAAAATATTCTTCATAAATTGTTCATTGCGCGTAAATCAGCAATGAAATTCTATTAGATTATAAAATTGAAACTTAAATTTCAAGGATCTTATTCAGTTTTAAATTAATTTATTACGAATTATTTGCTTAAATAATTCCTAAACGTATAACTGATATCCTAGAATAGTCATTGTTATTATAGTCAGGATACAAGCCTCGAATTCATTGTAGATCGATAAAAATATCTATCTCAATAAGATTAAAATTTTGAGACCCTAGAATAGTCATTATTATTGTTAATGATCAGGATCCATGTCTCATGTACATTGTAGGTGGCAAAAAGTGCCTATCTCAATAGATTAAATTTTCAAATCCTAGAATAGTCATTATTATTATTAATGATCGGGATGAATGACTCGAATTCATTAGCTTGTTAATAAAAGCTTAATTTTAACTTTTAATTATTAATCATTTAATTATGTCCGTAAAAATCATAAAATTTTACTGTACTAAATATTTCACTACTTTTGAATTTTCAAAATGTTCCAATTATCTTATTTGATAAAAAGTAATTAATAATTTAAAATTGTTTTAATCAAAATGAAATCTAAATTTCATAAATGAAAATGTAATTGAAAATTCTAGATTTAATTTTAAAAATGAAATTATTTTAACGTTCAGTTTAGAATCTCATACTATTTTCGAATAAAGTTCCTTTCGATGGAACAATTTATCAGAGTTGAGATTTCGGGATTAAAATTCCTAATTTTGAACCAGGCGTCCTTTTTAACTAAAAATAATTTAAATATTTCAAATTTGTTCTCGATCTAATAAAAATCGAGTTTCATAATTTTAAAATTGAAATATGATAAAGAATCATAACTGTCAAGATTTCTGATAAATCTTAAATGTTTCTGGCTTAATCTGGTTGTTTTATAATATTATTTAATTTTTGCAATTTAATTTTCTTTGCAATTGATTTTCTCAGGTGAGTAACTATTAAAGTTATTCATCCTGGAGAACTTATTTATTAAAATTCTTGAGGAAGACTTTTGCTATTTTTCGAGATGGTTGCGACATCGACCTCAAATTTTTGGGCTACAACATCGAGTACGGTAGGTCCGGGCCACCATCTGCATAGATCCACGATATTTGTGGACAGCAGTAATTGGAAAATTATGTAATATTTTCACGGTTGAAATGGAAAGTTGTATTGCATCCATTTCATCGGCTACTCGTATGTCTCGGATTGTTGTACGTCTCTTATAATTTGAGGAAGATTCCAGTTATCGAGAAAAATGGTCAGAAGATCAACTTCAGTAACAAGCTGAAGTGCCCGTATTTAAGGTAGGATTGGACCACTATCTGCACAGATCCTCCCCTTCGAGGACAGCAGTAATGAAAAAATTAGAAAATTTTATGTACATAAGTCGGGAGGGAGCCAAATATCAAATAAAATTTGTTTAATTTTAAGAGGCATTCTTAATGACCTCTCATTTTTGTATTAATTATAAAAATTTTTATGTTAGCGTTACATCTCAGGTTTAAGTTAAGTGGACTATCAAGTTCAATGGTAAAATTAAAGATTTACTATTCGTTTTGGTTTATATCGAGTCATTTCCTTTTTTTGGAGTCGTACTGCTTTGCGTAGCGCTGCGACTCACTTAAGTCGGGAGGTGTTACGTTCTCGGAAATTAAAAATTTTTTTTTTTTTTTTTTTATTTGGTTATTATTTAGAGTCGGTTTTAACTGCTGTGGTCATATCGCCGACTTTAACTGTTGGGAGTGGTACGTTGGGGTCTTTTTGGGTTGTGAAAATCTTAAGTCTAAGCGGCGAGGGTCGAATATCAACCAAGATGGTTTCTAAGACCAGCTTGGGATTCGAACCCACGCCTGGCCGGTGAGCCAGTCCCGAGTGCTCTATAGGCCTTGCGCCTTAGACCACTCGGCTAACATCACCGATTATTTTAAATTTAATTTAAAATCAATTAATTAATATTTTAATTAATTAATTATTATCCGAGGTATTTCGAAACGGAAATACCTCGAGATAAGAGATTTCTGGAACGTCAACGCAGCCCAGTAAACTAAACAGCCTACGTTGTGGGATTTGGACTGCGTTGATGTTCACATAGGGTAACCTGAGATACAACGTCGCTAAAAATTCATTATAAAAACTCATTGTAATTATTATTATAATACATTCTGTCTCCAGACTTCATCTGGAACAGTCAGTCCGAGGACTTAGCAGAGGAGCAATCTCTGCTGGTCCGAGGCTGAGCCTGCTAATCCTTTATTATTTATTTATTTTATTTATTTACTAGCTGTTACCCGCCCGCTTCGCTGGGCAATTATAGAATTGTATTTTTCGATCTAAACTTAAAATTTGATTAGAGTATTGTTTTGACTTTCACAAATTCCAAATTTCATCGAATAAGCATATACCTTTTATCTATGAAATTATTCCAGCTAATATTCATTGTAACTTTCAATGTGCAATCACTATAATGTTTGCGTGGCCTTTTTTTCAAAAATGAATAATAATTGACACGAAGAAAAAAATTTGAAATGAAAATTTGGAGTCTATAGGAGCTATAGCTTGGAAATTAAAAATTTTTGATGTTAGCACCCACCTTCGCAAACCCCTGTGAGATGAGCTATCGTAAAATTTTCCCATGGACTTCTTCTACATCTCTCACAGAAGATTCTTACCAAATTTGAAGTCGATAGGAGCTATAGTTTAAAAACGGAAATTTTTTATTATTAACGCTCCTACAATCCTCTTTAGGGTAGAATATCGAAAAATTCGTTCATAAATGATTTTTTCATCATTTATTATAGAAAATTCCTACAAAATTTGGAGTCTGTAGGAGTTATAGCTTGAAAATTAAAAATTTTGATTGTTAATACCCACCCCCGCAACCCTCTGTGAGGTGAGATATCGTGAAAATTTGTTTATAGATTATTTCTACATCTCTTACAAAAGATTTCTACCAAAATTGGAGTTGATAGGAGCTACAGTTTAAAAACTGGAGTTTTTCATTGTTAACGCCCTCGCGAACCCCTTTGGGGTGGAATTTTTTAAAATCTGTTCTTAGCTGACCTCTACAGGGCAAAAGTATAATTCCTACCAAATTTCAAGTTTCTAGGTCCGATGGTTCCCGAGATATCGTGATGAGTCAATCTATCTATAGAACAGCTCCTATATATATCACACACAATTTACCATTTTATTTTTAATCATTTAAATCAGTATAATCATTTAACAATATCAACATTAATATTTATGTTATATTTATCTGTTTTATGATATAATGGAGTTTATCCTTCATGATCATTTCAATACATATTAGCTATTTCAGTTATTAATGATTTAGCTATTCTTTCTTAAAAAAAGTATGATTATGAATTCCTACTGTCCCAACAATCAATCGATGAAAATCCATGTATTTGCCTAACATTGTGTAGAATAATACTGTTGAATAATAATTGTATAGAATATTAATATTTAGTAACTTTCTACTTTTATTCTAATCATTCCTCTGAATTTAGTTTACAACCGAATTTATTATTACAATTTATTCATTTTAACAGTTGTTTTAGCAACGGTAACCATGGCAACGGTAACCGTGGCAACGGTTGATTAGCGTGGGTGGTTGCGCTGGGGGAAGGGGGGTGAGTTCTATAATTGATGGGTGCCACTTGATGGGTTTCTTAGATTGGCGAATCAAAATGACATTTTCTAAAAAAAAAAAAGAGAGAGAGATATAGGGAAGGGGGAAGAAGTCACGGGAGGGGAGGGGAAGAATGAGAGGGAGGGGAGGAAGTAGCATACGTGATGGTAGACGAAAAATTCATTATAGCTAGGAATTGCGTAAAATCCATTCTTAGTGAGCGTCTACATCACAAATGGAGTAAGTATGCTAAATTTCAAGTCAATCGGGCGAATAGTTTCGGAGATCTCGTGATGAGTGAGTGAGTGGTATTTCGCTTATATATATATAGATAGATTAACACCCCCGCAATCCCGCTTGTGGGTCGAATTTCAAAAAATCCGTTCTTAGCTGACCTCTACTCTGGGAAACGAATATGCATACCAAATTTCAAAACCATAGGAGCAATATTTGAAAAATTTAATATTTTTAGGTTAACACCCCAGCAACCCCCCTTGCAGGTCGAATTTCGAAAAATCCGTTCTTAGCTGACCTGGACTTCGGGAAAGGAATATGCATACCAAATTTCAAGTCTCTAGATCTTATAGTTTCAGAGATCTTGTGTTATGTCAGTGGATAGACGCAACTCTCCTATATATATATAGATAATCTTATTACAATTACAATAATAAACATTAATATTTTTTTAAAAATAGAGAAGGTAGCTTGAAAATGAACCGAAATTTAGAGCTAAATGTACGTCAATGTAGATCAATAATATTATTTTCTGGACATTTTCTAACTTCCTTCTTTATTTTTTTAATCGTTTTTCTTCCTTTATTTTTCAATCTTCTCCTTTTTTCCCTTGTTCCTCCGTTCTTCTCCTTATCCACTTCTTCACCTACTCTTCCTTCTATGACTTCTTCGTCTTCTATCTCAGTTGATTCCGTCGCGATGTTTTTTTCATCTGATGGGGTTGTATTAAAATTAAATTTATTTATTATGTTTTATATAAATATCTCAATTAACAAATAGAAAATTACTTTTTAATTTCCACTCCTGCTGTTGTTTAGCCTGTTTAACCAAACGCATCATTCGTTCTTGTTCTTTTCTCTCAAAGTAAGTTCGTATTTCTTGAAAGTATAATAAAGCGTTGTAAATTCCGTCAATTAACGATTTCTAGATAAATTCAAATAATTTTTATTACATTTATAATTAACTCTTGAACTTTATCATCACTTTATTTTATTTTTTATGCACATTTACCTCTCTAATCTCTGCAAAGGAAAATTCACTTATATTATCGTATTCTTCAAAGCAACCAATCCCTTCATGGAATCTTCTGTCACTTAAAGTGATTCGGACTGTTGTGAAACATCCAATATAAGACTTTCTTGATTCTTTTGATAGTTAATGTCGAATTATTAATAAAAATTTGTAATTTACAATTTAATTATATATCAATATATTTTACAAATCATTACTTACCTAAAGTTTGAGCTTTTATCTCATGAGACCAGTTTTTAGAACCAAACACATAGTCAGCACACAAACATAAACTTTCAATACTTTCTCTGTCGGACATTTTTATTTCACTTCTCAACCGCTTATGAACTGACGTTTTATCATAAGATTAATTAGGTTATATAAAAACAAATGAAATTAATTAAATAAAAAAAAAACAATTAACTTTAACCTTTTCTATTTAAACAGTAAAAAAATAATCATTTGGAGTCTGTAGAAGTTACAGTTTGGAAATAGAAATTTCACATTTTAACACCCACCACCGGAAACTTTTTCAGCGGTGAGTTGTTGTAAAATCTGCTCTTAGATTATTTCTGCATCACATATAGATGACTCTAGCTAAATTTGGAGTCTGTAGGAGTTATGGCTTAAAAAATAAAAATTTTCATTGTTAAACCACCCCGCAACCCCCTGTGGGGTGAGCTACCGTAAAATTCGTTCATAGACTATTTCTACATCTCTTACAGAAGATTCCTACCAAATTTGGAATTTATAGGAGCTATAGTTTAAAAACGGGAATTGTTCATTGTTAACGCCCCCGCAATCCCCTTTGGGGGATGAATTTCTTAAAATCCGTTTTTAGTTGACCTCTACATAACGAAAGTAATATTCCTACCAAGTTTCACATTTCTAAGTCCTATAGTTCCCGAGATTTCGTGATGAGTAACTATAGAAATTGGAATACTTCGATTATCATCGAAATTTTTAACGTTTTAGCAGACTTTTTTAAAATTTTCTTACCTATAAACATTCTCCTGACAATTCTGAAGACAACAAAAAAAATTAACCCAATCGGTCCAGCCGTTCTCAAGTGATACTCGATCATAGATACGGCATTTTATTTTTATCAAAAAATGAGAGTGGGCGTGCAGGGGTGCGTGGGAGTTGGTGGGTGGATGCGTGAAAGTTTGTAAGTAGATTCTTAGCTGAATATAAAAGAACATTATCCGTTTAGTAAACTCCGTTGAAATCTATGAAAACAAAAGAATCAAGAGAAAACGCTTGTCTTTTGTTTTTATTAGCGGGATAAATGTTCATAAAAGTAAAACAGCAATAAAAAATGAAGGAACGTTAGAATTCTAAAAATAAATAGCCATAAACTATCTAGGAAAAATTTCGCATCGAATGGTGGTAGTTTCATGTCGATACGATCAGTGGTTTAGGCGTGATTGAGCCTCAAACGAAGACCATTTTCATTATATATATAGAAGATTTCTCGTTACAAAAAATTTCTATAGAGGTGCGCATGGCACCTGTGCATAGAACGAGTACATTCTGAATTATAAAATTTTTTTATCATTAATAAATTAATACAGTAAATAGTAAATATATTAAATCATAATACAGTGCAAGCTTATGAGTTTCAGCCTAGCCAAGTTTGACAGATCAAGGTTTTCCCTTATTTAGATTGGTTTTTATAAATTGTATAAAAAATATAATACTTATAGTTAATGTTGTTCTAAACATTATGTTAATAGCACACTTTTCAACTAATTATCTATTTTTATCCATTCTCTCAGTTTTTTATATATTAGTTTCTTCCTATAATTCATAGTTTTCATCTCAGATGGTAATTTATTGTAATATTTCATTGCTACATAGTAGGCACATTGTGTATAAATTGTTTTACTTATCTTTGGGAGAGACAATTGCTTATGTTTTGTAACTTGTTTTGTACAAGTTATTTTATCATTATATAAATTTAAGCAATCTTGATAATAGAAAGATAACGCAGTGACAATGAAAGTCTTTCTAATCCTGAGGGGAGTGCGGCTAACTATAGTTACACACAATTTACTAATTAATCTATTTCGCATATTTGAAATAATTTTAATTGAATTGTCATAAGCTCCACCCCAGGCAATAATACCATAGTTTATTATGCTTTTGAGTAACCCATGATAGATTTGGGAATTTAAAATTTGGGAATTCAAAATTCCTGCCAATTTGTAAAAAACAAAAGTGAAATGTTCAAGTTTTTTTGAATAATTCCAGAGTGTGATGGTCCCATCTCATATGATTATCAAAGTGTATACCAAGATATTTACAATGTTCAACTCTTTTCAACAGCTTGTTATTAATATGTATTTAAAAATCTATTGGGTAACTATCTTTATAACTCCCAAAAGTTATAAACGTAGACTAATCTATATTGAGAGAGAGTTGATTCTTTCTAAGCCACCAATCAATTTTATGTAGCCATTCAATTAATTTATTCTTAACTATGGGCCAGCTTTTTCCTGAGCATTATATAGCTGTATCGTCAGCATAAGAAACTATGGCATTATTCGGTAATACGTTAAAAATATCATTGATATATATTAAAAATAATAGGGGCTCCAGGACAGTGCCTTGGGGAACGCCCACAGTAATAATTCTAGTTTCACTTGTAGTATTATTTAATTTAACTACTTGAGATCTATTATGTAGATAGGATTTTAAGAGTTGATGTGGTATACCCCTAATTCCATACCTCCAAAGTTTGTTCATCAATATTTTATGATTGACTGTGTCAAAAGCTTTGGCCAAGACTAAGAAGGCTAACACAGTTGGAGAATTTTTATTTAAGTTAGAGTAAATGTAATTAGAAGTATTAGCTAGAGCGTCAGTTGTACCTCTGCTTTTCATGAATCCAAACTGTTTATCTGAAATTAATTTATTTTTTAACCAAAAATTTAGTAATCTAACATGTATGAGTTTCTCAAAAAGTTTAGCCAAGTTTGAGATCAATGATATGGGACTATAGTTAGTAGTTAGATGTTTGTCACCAGACTTATATATAGGTACAACATCTGCACTTTTTAAAGAATTCGGCCAACAACCATTGCTAATGCAGATATTAAAAATGTGTTCTAATGGATGACTTATATATTTAGAAATAGTTTTAAGTACTTTACTGTTAATCCCATCGACACCACCTACTTTATTTTTCATATCACGTATAATAGTTTCAATTTCTTTTTGGTTCGTTGGTGGTAAAAAGAGACTATCACTAACATTTTGGATGTTCTTCTCTATATAACAATCAATAACATTTATATTACTAGCTAATTTGGCACCTATATCTGCAAAAAAATCATTAAAAGCATTTGCAATGACTTTGTAACCAGGGGGTTTAGCCCAGGTCCAGTTAGCTACCCCTTTCCTCCTTAGAAAGGGCGCCACTGGGATTTTAGACACGGTGTGCCAGAGACCGGGAAACATGAGAGGGGAAAAGACAGGGTCGTGAGAAGTCCGAGAGGGCTGTAAATAAAATTGAGAAAAATTATTTATAACAATTAAAATGATTTATTCATTCAATCTACAAACTTAACAATTTTCTTATAAACTAACTTAATCGTGAGAACCTCTCACCTACGCTGGCCCTTGCCAATTATTCTTACAACTAAATAACCAATTTTCTTAACCTCGTCACTCCAACGGAATATCTCAATATCTCTATTTCCTCGTCAACCTGACGGAATACCAATTTACCTCATCAACCTGACGGAATACCAGTTAAAACCTATTCCCGACTGCGCCCCCGACTCGGGCGTCTACGCAGCGGTTTCCTAACTTAATCCGTTGTACCCCCGACTCGGGCGTCTATACAACGTTTCTAAGTACTCACTAAATTCCATACAAAAATCGTCCACCGGACGCTAACTTAATACACACTTTCTCTAATTACTCAATTTTCTCCGAATTACTAATTTTCTAAATTCCTTGAATTTTACGCTTAACATTTCTTTAATACCAATTACCAAATTCACTAATTTAATTCATTACAAAATTTATCAATCAAAATTATTCAATTAAATTCATTAACTATTTTATCAATAAACTAATTTACTAGATTTACTAAATTAATAAAATTCAGCCCAACGGCCTAGAATTAATTTTACAAAATTTCAAATTTCAAATTCTACAGATTTAACAAGCCTTATTAAATATTCAAACTACATATTCCAAAGTGACATTGACTATCTAAATTTCACAAATGCTTCTACTATTTTAACTTAATCAATTAATTTTAACTAAATAATTTCCCATAACTAAAAGACTTGTAACAACTAATTAATTGACATTTATGAATAATTTACTTATACAAGAATCTACTAAATTAAAAGTGACATTTGAGACAATAGCGATCATTAATTGACAAAATTTTATTACAGTTAATTCGGCCTCTCAATTTTCAAATTCAAGCTTGGCCTGAAATAATTGTAATAATAATACCTGACTTAACTTTTACAACTCTCCAACGTTAAGTGATGTCCTGGTGGAAACTGGCGAAATCAGCGGCTGGTTGGTCTCTCTCTCTCGTCTTCAATGAACTATCTGACTCCAAGTAAAGGGTTCCCAATCCCGGATCGTCCATTGACTTCCTTCTTGATGGTCCCAAATCTTGATGACAGAATTTATTACACAGCACTACACTGACTCACTGTTTTGCCAAAAGCCTCACTGTCTCAAAGCGTCACTGGCTCAAAAGCCGGGCTCAAAAGCGTTACTTGTTCCAGGGCCTGGCTCAAAAAGCCTCGATGTTTCTTTTGTCGGCTCTTTTATAACCCTCGACTCCGAGTTCTCGAACTTTCCTCTTGTCAACCCCGCTTCGTTTTTAGGGACAGCCGTGGGGACTTTCGATTTGCACGCCCGGTGACAAGTCTGAACTACTTGTCAAAAACCGAACGGTAAAAGAAAACCCTCATTTATCGTGGCGTCAATAAAGTGGTCGATAACGACCATGGGAAGTTCAGGTTTCCCTGTCACAACTTTTTTGTTAGTTAACACCTCCTCATGACATACTATAGAATTAATTTCAGTCTTAGTTCTATCATTTTTGCCTAACTTACTATTTACAAAATTCCATAATTTCTTACCATTATTGCATCATTTTTCAGCCCTTTCGCATTCATAATTATTTTTTGCTCGCTTAATAAGTTTATACAATATTTTACAATAATCATTATAATTATTTTTCAGTTTATTGTTGTTTTTATCCCGTTTGTAAATGTTATATAACAGTTCCTTAGTTTTACAAGAATTCATGATGCCTTTGGTAATCCAGTTACTACGTGCTTTGTTATTATTTTTATTTATTTTTTTAGTTCTAGACGCATCTTTTATTAATTGTTTTAATTTAATAATAAAGACATTAAAGAATTCATCTGGATTATTAATCTGTAATAAGCTAGCCCAATCAACCATCTTACTGAGAAATTCTATCTTTTTATAATCTAAGACAGTGAACTCTTGATTAAAAATATTATTATTCTTAATAGAGACCCCAATCGTCATAAAAATGGGAAAGTGGTCAGTAAAGATATTAGTATACGTAAAAGATTTGTAACAGTTTTACCTGCTCAGGTTGGCCCCTAATCAATTTTATAAATAAACAAACAAAACTAACAAACAATATAATTATTAGGGCGCCACCAGGATTTTTAATCACGGTTCCTGGAACCGGTCCAGAGCTGAGAATTCTTGATCTTAGGGTGGAAAGAGTGGAGGAAGGTGCTGCTGGATAATAAATAATTAATTAACACGATCGATCAATATTTATTAACAATAACAACTTTTAACAATATCGCGACTTAAAACAAGTTAACAAAATTCAATCACTCACACACTAACCACACTTAACAATGTTCTTATCCTCAACGAGCCCCTTTCGGCGTCTACCTGTCGATTTCTAAACTTATTCTCGACGAGCCCCTTTCGGCGTCTACCCGTCGATTTCTAAACTTATTCTCGACAAGCCCCTTTCGGCGTCTACCCGTCGATTTCTAACACGTGCCCCTTTCGGCGTCTACACGTGACGGGCCCCTTTCGGCGTCTACCCGTTTAACTAAACCTATAATCACCCGCACAGAGACGAATCATATACCGGGATCGTTGACTCTGCTCACAGGAGTAACAGCCCAGTGACGAAACGTAGACCTAGATGTTCTGCAGCACACTCTCATAACCCGCTCCAGCTACAGCAGTAACAGCCCAGTGACGAAACGTAGACCTAGATACTCTGCAACTCACACATAACCCACACTTGTCTCACACTAACACTACTGATTTGACTTTATTTGATTTTTATTTTATAAATTTGATCTTTAACAAAATTGACTGTAATTAAATTTAATTAAATATTCTAAATTAATTATTCAATCATAAGTAATTAGTGAAACTATGATTCCAAATTAACAATCAATTTCTATATAACCTTGAACTAACTATTACAATTCTCAAATTCCGATTGCTAATTTTAATTCTATTAAAATATTAGATAGATTAAAATTTCAAAGTAAGTTATAGTCCGGTCTTAATAATATAACAATAACTATTTAAACCAAGAGGCTTAATACCTTGAATTAACTTTTGCCAATTAAATCAATCACGATATAAACTTTTACAATCAAGTTCAAAATTATTAACACAAGTTTATTGTTGTAAATTAATTAATTATAACTAACTGTTCCTGTGACCTTTTGACTCAAAATAACTAATCCTTTAGACTTAATGTCCACGCTATCAATTATTACTAATTTTCGGTAAATTTTAATTTAATTACTTCACGGACTTAATCCCAAAAATTTACTAAATTTATAATTAATAAATAAAATAGTTTTACAATAAAAATATTTTCAATAACTAATTCTTAATAAAATATCCGATAATTTTCCCATAGTTTTATCAATTATAAAAATAATCGACACAAGTCGAAATATTCAATTTTATTTGCTAGAACATTCGCTAGCTTAGTTGTATTTGACCTTGGGTATTGGAATTTACTGCGACACAAAAATGTACTGACGCTCGACCAAAATTCCACGAATAAAAGTTTGTCGATTATTTTCCACGTGACAAAATTACTCCATTTTTTCTTAAGTTAATTATTATAAAAATTATAACAATAAATTTAACGAATTTTTAGGATGTTAATTAACTAATTGATAAATTTCTAGTTGTTAAAAATTTCCCACAAGGTCGATTAAGTGATTCTCGGGTATAAGCCCCCATGAAAATCACTAAATCCAAACTAGCAAATGTTCAACTATTAATTATTAATAAAATTGTCAATTAAACGATCCAATTGATAATTAAATAGGAGAAATAACTGGGTATTGGGTAAACCGCGGTCCACTTCTTTCCCACAGAGTAATAATTAATACCTTGACGAATAAAATGATGATCTTACTCTCTTATTGAGGATGAAGTCCTAGTTGTAGTTGGCTTCCTTCGTCTCGTCACTACTCCGGGGATCGGTCCTTCTCGATTTCCGTGGCACTCAGTCTGGCGGTCACACTCCCTTTTCCACTGCACGGCTCACCTATTTTAACCCAAAACTACCCCTTCCTATACTCCCTTTAGGCCCGAAGATCGAAACGCGCCAGTGCTATGTCGAATAATTATCGATATCCGGTGATTTATCGATTTAGGGTAATTTTACCCTGTTACAGATTTTATGTCCCTGTAAACTGACTTTACAAAAATATTATCGATACATGAGCCCCCTGATTTAGTTGGCCTCGTAGTTCCATTAAAGTATGGTTAATACCCCGCTTTAAGAAAAGTAGATACAAAGGAATTAGTTACAGAATCCATGTTAAGCAAGTTAAAGTTAAAATCAACAGCTATAATGTGATTCTTTCTATGTTTATAATTTACTGAATAATCAGACACTAAATCAATGAAATTTTCTTTACTAATGTCATGACATCTATAAATCTCAGACACTTTTATATTTTTATTATTATTTAACTCAATAACAACTGAAACTATTTTTAAGTTCTCAATAATTTCAGTCACAGAACTATATTTTAATGACTTTTTTACATATAAAATCACCCCATCAGCTTTATTTAAGGAGCTGTGATTATAGAAGCAATCATAATTTGCAATGGCAAAAAACACATGACACGGTAACACCCATGTTTCAGAGCCAATAATTATGTCCGGTTTCACAGTTAAGTTTTCAATAAACAGTTCAAGTTTAGTAAAGTTAGAATTTAAACTTCTCACATTTAAATGCACGATTAATAATTCTCCCTCCTGCAGTGAACCATTCAGACTATCGAAATCACTGTAGATCTCTTCAATTTGCATACAGTTATCGTCCATTGAAAATGATAAATGTCCAATAATTTAGGTTACTGCTTTGGTGTAACATCAACTTTACCTAGGTGAATCGGTATAGTAGGTTGAATAGGATAGTCTGTGGAACTCATTAAGTTATTAAATTTGTAAACAAGATACGGTCAGCACGTGTCATTTGCACTGTGGTCAGTAAGTCTATTTTTATGAAACTTTTCATTATAAAAAACACAATTTAGGCACTTTTTCTGTTGCTCCTTACACAGCTTAGTATGATGATCTCCTGCACATATCCTGCACATACACTTTACAGAATTATTACACTTATTATGATTATGGTTAGCTCTACCACAATTGTGACACAAATTAATATTAAAGTAATCAAAATGTTATGTCCACCCCAAAATTTTGTCTTTAAATTTAAATCACCCGCACAAATGGAAGACTTCTCCATGCGCGAAAGCCACAATAAAATATAAGCTACGCGACTGCTGGTTGACTAGCGGGGACTTCTGCAATCTCAGCACCGCGAGTATTTAAAAAGGCGATCAACAGCCAACGCCTTGTCTTTGTTAATTAATTCGACTTCCGCGTTTAGTTGACGGGCCCGTGCCTTGTAAAAGTCCCTTATCTTAATTTGCGCTGCACTTAAGACGAGTTCAGACTCGGGTCAACCGGCAGGCCACGTATTAGTTATTAAATATAACCATAGAGAACCGGAATCTCAAAGTTCTAATTTGCTCTGCACTTAGGCGAGAATCCGGCCAATAAGTTTAAATAAATTATCTTTAAAAGCTAAATTTGCGCACTTTACCCTACGGGGGACTGGAGGACGTTAGCTCAATCAAATCTATAAAATTCATTAAATTAAATTACATAAAAATCAATTTGTGAAAGTGTAAGTTTTAACGTTTATAAAAATCAATCTATATAAAAAGTGAAATCAGTTTTAAATCAGTTCATTTCACGAAATAAGAAGCCCGTAATATAAGCAGCCCAATTCCATCCTAATCCATCCGCTGCAAGGACCAATCACAGGGCCCAATTCAGGAAAAGGTGCTAACAGCAGCCCCAGGATCACGGTTCCAGTAACAACCAAAATTCCTGCAAAGAGTAAGTACACCTATTCTCATAAAAATCCGTCAGTCTCAAACGAAGGCGTGGTAAGTTCGTATCTCGAAAACGTCCCACATAAATAATTAAAACAACGGAATTAAAACCTCCGTTGCGTATTCTTTAATTCGTTAGTCCAAACCTCCACCGTTTACGCTACCGTTCTAAAAACGCCCTTGGACATAACAAAAAACACGACATCGCTGATGTCCAATGTAAATTTTAAAATCATTGTTATGCAACAGTAGGTACGTTTCAGGTGTAACCTCCAAAATTAGTGTTCTCTTACCAGTTGTTTTTTTATAATCGGCAATTATATTGAAAGCACAATCAGACTCACGAAAATTTCTATTGCTTATATCCTCACATAGATCTTCTTTTGATAAGTCATTATCTACGTTTATAATTTTAACCTTGGGTAAATTTAGATGTTTAAGTTCCACCTGATAATCAACACCCATCTTATCACTTAAGACAGACTTAGCTCTTGCTACATCACTATTATTTTTGCATGTAATGGAAACCAATCCATCTGTATTTTCTCGTACATTATTTATTGAAATTGCCAAGTCATTTGCGATTTTATTCTTAACTTTTCCCAAGGTCTCTCGATTATTATTGGTTTTAGATTTCACTAGAATTTTCGAAATTTTAGGTTTAGGTTGCAAATTATTTTTTACAATATTTGCATAATCACTTTCAGTTTTTTTGACAGTTAATTCATTGTTAACAATAGTATCTAACAATTTACTTCTAGCTTGTAGTTCCACATTGATCTGTCTGAGTAGCTCATTTTTCATTTTCGTGGCAGCTAACTCATCCAGATCCGGAGCACTAATAACAGATAAATTTTTAGATTGATTTAACGATAAATCATTACATAGTTCACTTCTAAGATCCTCTTTTTCATATAGTTTTACTTGCGTAATTATTTTTCGAGCATTTTCATCCAACATGTTCAAGTCATAGTCCAATTTTGCGGTTAGGTTGTCTTGGTGGTGTTTTGGACAGATTACAAGCATTTCACTCACAAATTGTTAATAAATACTTTAAATTATTAATAAATACTTATTTAATTGTCAATCAATGAAAATGAGTACTCATTAAAACCTTCACCCAGGGTTGAGAGCGCTTATCAGCGTTCCACCTTGGTTCCTTTACCTAGAGCGCTAGCTAGCGTTCGGGTATTCTATCCAAAAATATCCTAACTATTACCCCCAGAGTGAGAGCGCTTATTAGCTGTTCTCACCCTGGTGAAATTGTCCAGAACGCTAGCCAGCGTTCAGGCACTCTATCCATTACCTACCTGTAGGCAGGTAAATTAAAAAGTTAAAATATTAAAATATATATTTTATAAATTAAAAATTGAATTATTAAAATATATGAAAAAAGTACTTCGCGGTAGAATCTGTGACATGACCCACCTGGAGTCTATTAACATCCTAACGAGGTCAAAATCTGGACTTAAATAAATTACTTAAATAAAAAATTAATACACCTAAAATTTGGGAACGTAACAGTATAATTAAAATAGTAAAAGTAGATGAAAAAAAAAAAGCATTTATTATTATTAATTTTCGCTTGATAATAAAAAAGCTAAAAACCAATGAAAAATAAAATTTGGATTCTTTCTTGCGAATTTGGTTTCCGCACTGAAAAAAAAAAATTTGCTATCGTAACAAAAGTTAGGATTACGCAGCTATTTGTTATAACAAAATTATCTTGGTTAACGTAACGAAGTATCATTTGTTGTGGTAAGTAAAGTGAAGTTGTTGCTTTAACAAGTAATAAGTGTTGAGGAAATTTTTTTGAATACGCATAAAATTGTTTCCATCTAATGCATTGCTAAGGCTGATAGTCAGTATTAATCATAGTTGTAAGCGTGATACTTAGCTTAGTTTAGATAGACAGTTATTTTCCAGATAACAATTGTAGGCAATTATATAAACAATTTCGAGAACTTGGAAAATCGTAAAAATAATTTTAAATATGCCGTATGGCATATTTAGAAAACATTTATCATCTCATTATTATTGTCCAAGTTCCCGAGATTGTTTATTTATTTATTTATTTATGAAACATGCACAGAAAAAAAGCTTCATATGAGCCAAGAAAATATTTTTCTTCTTAATTATTTTCTTGAGCGAAAAAAAATTTTTTTTTGGACACAAGAAATTTCACTTATTCCGATAAAATTAATTCTCTTGCTTTGAGAAATACGTATCTTGATCCAAGAAAATTTATTCAAGTCAAGAAAATCTACTAGTTTTAAGAAAACTCAGCCTCATGATCCAAAAAATTTAGTTCTTGATAGAAGTAAATTTTCTTGTCTCGAGAAAATTTCACTCTTACTCCAAAAAATTAATTATCTCGATAGAAATAAATTTTCATTAATGTTTTTATTGATTAACATGTCAAACGGGAACATCAAACAATATTGAATCATTTTTTTCATTCAATATGTATAATTGCACGCTCAAATAATATAAAATAGGTATCAAATATTCAAGAGAAACATTTTCTCAAGATGAGAAAATTTTTTTCTCAGCTGAAGTAGATGGCGCTGCTTTCCTAAAGTATCTAAAAATCTTGATTGAATATAGAAATTTATTATATCAATTATAATTGATAATAAATAAATAATTATTTATGATAATTTGAATTGCGAAAAAATTACTTTCACCAAGAGTCGAATTTCAAGAAAAATTTTTACTTCAGCCAACACAACTTCGGTCTTCCTTCAGGCACCCGAAAATTTTCTTGAGCCAATAATTTTGTTCTCCAGTCAAGAAATATTCCTTTTTGTGTGGATTAGAATCTACAGAGTGATGGTGAACAAAGTTTTCTGAGTTACTTTTTTTTATTAATTTACTAATTTTTGTTTTACATAACATTTATTTTAAGTTCAATATAAACATACATACAAACATATCTAACAATTAATTATAGCAAAATACATATTTTTTAAAAGTTAACAAACATGATATTTTAAAACAATGAAATTTTCATTATTAACTGAGGTATAAATGTAGAGAGGGAATGGGTCAAGTAAGTCTTTGACATTGACAAATATAATTTTCTCATCGGTTTTTACTTCGTATGCCCATACATGTTCATTAAGCCTTAATACGTTAATACTTCTGCATACAAAATCTAATTCATTACGATCATCAAGACTGATGATCAATTCAATTAAAGCAAATGTTGGGCAGAGATCTTTCGTTCCAGTAATTAGAACCATATTTTGGGTATATTCTCTCTAAACATGAATTAGTGATAGTTTCACTAATTGTGTAAGTGAAGCAATATTCACTTTATAATCAATGATTTTAACAAACAAATTAGTTAAATTTCCGGATTTTTTTCAGCCTTTTAATTTTTACATAACAATTCCTCATTTTCACAGATAAAATAGTGACATTTGAACTAATTGCCTAAGTGAATCCGTTACTCACTTTGTATTAAGTGATTTTAACAATTAATAATTGAAACTTCATCAATTACATCAGTGACTTAGACCTATACCGATTTTTGAATTTTTGTAACTGATTATATACCGAGATTTTCACTAACTGTATCAGTTAGTCTGCTATTTACATAATAATTCGTTTTTTTTTGCAAGTTATTGGTGAAATTCCACTGATTGTTTGAGTGAAATTTAACTGAGTCCGTAATTAGTTATTTTTTCACTGATAATAATTTAATAAAATTTGTTACAATAGACAAATAAATTTTGTGAGAGTGATATAATTTTTGTTGAACCTGTAATAATTTAAAGTGGAATAATATACTCAGGTAAATATATAATATAATTTTATAAAAATAAACATCTATTTCATTTGTAAGACACTCAAATTTTCCGCGCATCCCTGTCGGTAACTTACCTAAATGAGAAATCGATTTCACTCTACTTTATCAATTATTAGATTTTTTGTCGATCTCTTTCAAAGATAAGTGAAAACAACGAGCGACGTTGAAATTTTTAAGGTTATTTTTTTGTTAAAACATGTGAGCATTTACGTATTCTGTTCATGACTTACTTTAAATTTATGCCTTTGACACTTTTAAAAGTACTGATTCAATGTGGAGAAACATATTTGTGTTTTTCCCTATCTTAATAAATATTTTTTTTTTAATTTAGTTTAATACAACAAATTTCTCAATAAATTGTTAAAAAAAAAGTTCAACAGATAATATAATAATTATTTTCATGACCAATCAAATAATGAAGTATTATATTTAATTTTATAATAAGTAACTTGTATACAAGTGTTCTACTATAATAATAACAGGCCATTCATGTACAACATTTTCACTAATTCAATTACTGATTTCTTCTCAAATCACTTTTAGATAAGTGAAGACAACCAAGAACCCCCAGCGCCCCGCCTAAGTGACGAAAGTAATACCGCAGCGTATATTACGTGGACCTGACTCAGTAAGGCTGAAAATTTAATGTTTTTCATAATTAAAGGGTAAAGTGTAAGAAAAAACTTAACGAGATTGTTTTTAGGGTTTGTTGTTTTTTGAATTTGTTTTAAGAAGTTGTTATTATACTAAAAAATTTATGGTTTAAATATTCATGACAAAATAGTTCTAACATGGAGAAATACATACATAGATATTTTCATTGCCATTTTAGTTAAAATTATTTCAAGACTTAATTTGATTGCTAAGAGGTTACAAAAGTATTAAACGAATTATTCCATCATTATTAAAATTATTATTTACTTAGATGAATGCTGGAATATTTAATAATCTAATTTATATAATTTATAACCTATAACTGTAGATCACTTATTTAAATATAAATTTTCGCTTAATCAATTATTGATTTTGTTTAACTTCACTTTTAGATCAGTGAAGACAACCAGGAACAGCAGCGCCACTTGTAAAAGGGCGTAGGTAAAACTGTATCGTTTACAGCATGGGAGTCGTTTGTGATTACAGTTAGTTTATCTGGGCTGAGAAATAAAATTCTACGTATGAGTTTAAAAGTTTAAAAGGTAAGTTATTGTTTAAGCTTGTTAATATCAATTGTTAAAAAAGATATCATGCTAAAAATAATGATTTAAATATCCATGATGAAACAGTTTAACATGGATAAATACAACAAACATCTTTTCAGCCATTTTGGTTAAAATTATTTAAGTATTTAATTTGATTGCACAAACTTTTCAAAACTTTCAAACGGATTATTTTGTTACGATTAAGAATATTATGTAATTATATAAATGTTAGAATATTTAATATTATTTATAATTTGTAACTGCAGATCATCGATTCAAGTATAAGTTTTCACTAATTCAATTATTGATTTCTTCTCATTTCACTTTCAGATCTGTGAAGCAACCAGGAAGAGCAGCACCGCGTCAAACGTGACATAGCTGATACTTTATAAGTCTACTACGTGGACGGTATTAGTGCTGATAGTTGGTTTTATCTTAACAATTAAATAAAATTCGACAAAAAAGATTGAAAGGTTAGTTTTTGTTTAATTTTATGCATATAAATTATTAAAGAGTACCATTATCCACAGAAGTTATAACATTAACATTTATAAAAAAAAGTGGTTTATCTGAATAATGATTACAATTTCAACTGAACGTGTACTATATGTTCAAGTGTTATACAGTTATACATTTTTACTAACTCTATTAGTTGTTTTTCATTGTTTTACTTGCGGATAAGTAAAAATTATAAACAATAGCAACACCAAAGTAGTGCTGTTGATACTACAAGAGATAATGTTTAATAGTTTTTTATTTATCAATACTTTTGCTCCCTTTCATAACTTTAACTAATACTTTTATTATTGGAATAATTTAATATACTTCTTTCTTTCATTATCTCTATTTTTATACAAGAATTTAAACAGAAATTTGAATAGTTACTTTGAAAAATAATTTTTAACAGTGATTCTATGGTCGACAGTACTACATTTTTGGAATATATTGCTCTCTAGCTTAATTTGAATTTATAAATTAAATAAATTTCTTTGGCTTTCAGGAAACTTATTACAATGGAAGACTATTTAAATTTGTCTGTAGACGACTTAATTTTAAAACTAAAAGATATAGTCAACGACGATGATACGCTACAAAAATTTCAAAGTAAGTAGTTTTGCTAAAAACTGTAATGATTTTATAAAGAATTGTGGTAATTGTTAATCAATAATGAACAGCTTAAATTGCTTTATATGTCTTAAAAAAATCCGGGGTGGATTGTTTGAGTTAAAACATCATTTTATGAACATTCATGGATTAACTGTAAGTCGTGGTGTGGGCGATCAGGGATTCACATGTGCTCAAGAAGGGTGTTTACGCAACTTTGCTACCTTTACAGCGTTTAAACAACACATAAAAAAAATTCATTTCCTTGATAGAGACTACGAAGGAATTGATATCGTGAATGAAAACGTACACGGTAATAATAATAATTATAATGATAATGATAACAATAATTATATTGACAACCACGACAATAACAACATCAACAACGACGACTTCGATAACCATAACAACAACAACAACAACAACAACAATAACAATGTTAATAATAATAATAACAATTGTGAATTTGATATTCGCCGTTACATAGTGCGAATGATTGGCCGATTCCAGTGTAAAACCTCAATGACAACAACAACTTTATCACAAATTCTAGATGAATGTGAAAATTTGCTGGTCAATACATGTGGTTTTTTGAAAGACAAAGTAAATAATTTTTTTGTTGAGCAAAATTTACAGAATAGTGACGCAGCTAAGGGTATTTTAGAAGTATTTGATTTAAATAATGTTTTCGATGGCCTGAGGAGATTCGATGACCAAGTGACAGCATTAGAATCGACTTGTGGTTATATTACACCTATTGAAATCCCACTTGGATACAGAATGGATTCCATTCTTGATAGAAAAACTGGTACGTACAAGCCTAATCGAGTTATGGAAACTTTCCAGTATGTACCTGTTATAGATACTCTTAAATTAGTGATTTCGAACCCCACCATCTTAAACGCTATTTGTAATGAACAAAAGTCACCAGAGGGTATTCTAAGCTCTTTTCTTGATGGTCAGCACGCAGCAAATCACGAATTCCTTCAACGATTCCCGCATGTTATCCGATTACAACTGTACTATGACGAATTGGAAATAGTTAATCCTCTAGGATCGAAAACTGGGATCCATAAATTAGGAGCTTTCTATTATACCATTCAAAACTTACCTCCACAAATAAACTCTGAATTAAACTCAATCCACGTCCTTCTTTTATGTGCAGATGTTGATGTAAAGAAATATGGATTCAAGGTAATTTTACAACCCTTTTTGAATGAAATGAAAACCCTAGAAAGTGATGAAGGAAAGTTAATTGATACACGAAATGGTCCTTTTACTCTACGAGCAACTCTTGCGGCTTTCATTGGCGATGGTCTCGCTGTGCATGACGTATTTAACCTGTTAGGTCCATCTTCTAATAAATTCTGTCGCATGTGCATGTTTTCAAGAGACGATTTACATGCGGGATCGCTCGAGCTTGGTGAAGAACGTACACAAAATTTATACGAAGCACATGTAAACTCATTAACTGCAGATAATTTTTCTGACAGGCAAAAAACAGCTACTGGTATGCACGGTGATTGTTGTTTAAACGATTTAAAGTACTTTCATGTCACTCACAATAAAATTTTTGATCCGATGCACGATTTTCTCTGTGGCATTTGCCCAATGATTATAAAATTAGTACTTCGGCAATACATACTGGTAGAAAAAAAGTTTGATTGCAAGTATTTAAATGGTAATATCTCATCTTTTCAATGGGGATTTTGTGAGATTACCAACAAACCTTCTGCTAATTTCACAGAGTCTATGTTACGAAGAAAAGATTACTCGTTAAGTCAAAAAGCAATGCAAGTTTGGTGCTTGATTCGAGCATTACCATTTTTACTGTCTGAAAAAATTGCGTGTGATGATGAATATATGACTTTGATAAAAAAGCTACTACGAGTAATGGAAATAGTATTTGCTCCAAAACTTTACCGGTCTCAAATGCCTTACTTTGAAGCTCTCGTCAAGGAATTTCGGACTAATTTCCAACTTTTATTTCCTGACATAAATGAAATCAACAAATTTCACCATATATCTCATTATCGGGACTTTATATTGTGGGCTGGCCCAGCAATCAACTACTGGTGTATGCGCGAAGAAGCGAAACACGGTGCTGTAAAAGCTAGAGCTCAAGTTGTCCGAAATTTTAAGAATCCTCCCAAAACCTTAATTAAAATATTTCAATGTGGTCAAAGTTCAAAATGGGGTGGTGGAGACGTTTCACTTTTTCGCATACAAGCTTTTTCTCGTAAATCAGAAGTTGTTGAAAATACATTGAGTCGACAATTTTTGTTACAATTAAACTTAGCAGTGGATAATGTTGTAGTTTCTGCAAAATCAGTTAAAGTGAATGGTGTCGAGTTTAGGCTTGGGCTATATGTATGTCTAGCAGTTGCACCAGCTCAACTAGACAATTTGCCATTATTTGGAAGAATAAAAGAAATTATCATATTAAATTGCAAAGAAGTTTATTTTTTTATATCGCCATGCATAACGGTAGAGTTTGATGTTAATTTACATGCATATCACCTTGAAAATCACGAAGATCATGATAGCTTTCGTTTTATTAATACATCTAATTTAGCACACTTTAAACCTTTTTGTTGCTGGAATCCAGTCAACTCTACCCAACTTTATATAAGCTTACGTCATATTTTATTATGACTCATTTCTCTATTTTATTATTTTGGTGAGTCAAAATTATTCATTCTTGAACATATCTCAAGTCATTGATACTTAATGAAACTAAACAATAATTTTATATTGCATACGTTATTAGTCAATAATTATAAATATTCACGAACTTATGTTAATTATTTATTATTTCTCTTGCATCTCTAGGTGAATGTATTGATGGTAGTGCCTTTGTTGAACTCACAAAAGAAGATTTGGAGCAAATGAAATTAAAAATGGGCCCAAAAAAGAAAATTATGAAACTATTGACAGAGCTAGGAAAAAATCTCGAGAGTAACAAAGAAAATCAGCAAAGAGCCGAAAGTTCTAATATTAGCTCACAAGTAAATGAGAATTTTGGGTCTACATCAACTTTAAATGGAAATTTCCCGTCAACGCCAAATTTTACTGATATTTATGCACAACCATCATCTTCTGGGGATAAAACAAGATCAACGCTTAGTATTTCAAAATTTTCGGTATTATTATTTTTTCTTACAATTATTTTTTCAAGTACAGTACAAATCAAATTCTGAATTTAATTAAATTCTATAAATTTCAGAAACATGGTACAGTCACTGATACATTAAAAATGAAGACTGGAGGTGCAGATCTACTTAAAGCTTTGAAATCATTGGACATTTTTGATGATGTAAAACGAAAAGCTCTAGTTCGGATCATTACCGCTGAATTGGTTGAATATCATCAAACTCAGTAAGTACACCCTAGCGGTTTCGGTGCCACTGATGAAACTCTGTAGAAACTCGTCCAAAACTCGGCGTATCGACGGAGTGTAGCTGGCGTATATAGGAAGTAAACTCGGAGTATTGTGTGCAGTTGTGACACTCAAAGACGATAGTGGTTCATTGGTTTTCAATAGGAATTGTTACGGAGTTTTGTTGGAATTTCGCTAGTGTTCTTAAGGAGTTTCCTTCGAGTTTTATCCGGATTTTAGAGGATTTTCTGTCGAGTTTAGTCGGCGTCTTCGCCGAGTTACTGTGGAGTTTTCGTAGAGTTTTCCAGGAGTATTTCACGAGTTTTATCGGAGTTTTCCCCGAGTTCTTCTGGTATTTTTATGGAGTTTCTGTCGAGTTTATTTGAAGTTGTCGCTAGATTTTTGCGGAGTTTTTTCGTGTTATCGCCAATAACGAAAAAAAATTTTCCGAAAACTAACTGACACGTTAAGCTCTCTTATAAAACGATTGAATTTTTTTTGTTTTGAATTTAGTCAAATAAATAAATAAAGGATTAACAATATAAATCATCGTTTTTATTTTAATTTATTATATTTATTAATCATTTTTTGGTAGCAATCGAACATCTTAGATAATAATTCTATTTTTATAAAATTTCTAATAGTAACACGCATAAAATATGTGTTCAAATATAAATACGCATTTAGTATTGCTCTTTTTCCTACAGATAATGCATCGCACATATTAATTAAAAATATAATAAATATTTTTAAAGCTCGGCTTTTACTTATATAATTAATAATAAAATTTTCATGATTAATACACTTAATAATTATTGCATTTGAATGCGTCCATTGCTTTGTCGCTTTGATTTTTTTTCGGGTTTCCAATTTTTTAACCAAACGCTTGTCCAGTCCCGAAGGTGAGCAATAACATCGTCTTTTTGTCTACATTCTAGGAGTTTGATTTCTTGGAGTGCCATGCAAACACCTGGAACAAAAATTCTTGTTAGTCATTGCGAAAATTTAAGAATATAAAAACTTTACCTATTATTTTCAAGTATTCTTGGTCAGTTACAATTTCCAACTCAGGTCGCTTAGGATCAGCTTCGACCAAAAGCTTTTCCCTCCTTTCTTCATTCCATAAGACGTGCATCACACGAACTGCCCTTTTTCTCATGTCCGGGGCATTTAAAGCTAATAAATACATTTTATATGGCATTGAAAAGTCTGGAGTAACTTGAACCTACGACAAAAATATTAAAACTCCAAAAATCATTTTTAAAAAAATCAAATAATACTAATTAAGAATCAAACAAATACAAATAGTCGTTTTATATAATTCAGTCGACTAATTTGAGTAATAAATTAAATATAAAAAATATCTGATATTTTTATCAATTTTTTGTTAATTATATTAACGTAAATTTCATGGAATAGAAGTATTTTAATATTATCAAGTTAAAAAAATATCAGCATAGATTTGCTCTTATACAACCATTGAATCAATAAGTACACGAAAGTTTCTATAACAGATTTATGACAGACTGAGCATTTCCTTGTTATGATACTTTAAACATTGGTCTTATTTAATAATTTAACTCTTTAACTAACAAATTTGTTTACTAACTCTTTAACAGAGATTAATTGGTGTTTTGGCCTTAATTTACTATTGTAAAAGCTATTTTAAATTCTAAATTAAAGTCAGAACAAAATATACATGAATGACAAAATTCTTAAACAAAAAAAAAAAAATAGAGTTATAGAATCAGACCAAGATTCTAAGGATTATTACATAGAAACAGTCTGTTTGATAAAAAATTTCAATCATTCCTTTTAAGCAGAACATCCCATTGTATTGATAGAGTTTCGTATAATTTGACTCGTTTACTATAATATTTTAAATGTTAATAACGTTTCAGCAGTTAGCTGTACTAAATAGCCATTATAAAACTAATAGGACTATCTATTTGCTCATTATAATAAAAATTTATGTTTGCTATCATACCTCTGCATTATTATTGAGTGGTGGATGATTAATTGGTCCTCTGTTAGGTTGGCTACTATTTTTATTATTTTTCGTTATTTCATTCACCACCATTTGTAATCCATTCTCCAACATTGCCTTCGTGACAATTTTATTTTTGAGAGATGAAATTTCTTTTTCTTGTCTTGCAATTTTTCTGCGTAACTGCTCAACCTCTACTGATGAATTGTTTTCCACGTCTGACAAATTTGACCCGTCTGATAACTCGCTGTGTGATGGTGATACGGCGGGTGATGATTGATTGCGTGGTGTAGGTAGAGGGTCATTATTGGGAGTCTCGATTCCATCTTCATCATCAGACTGTATTAAATATTAAATTAAGTAATTAAAGATGTATTTATGCTTAACTGGTAGATTAGTAAAAGATAACTTACATCTATTAAGTTTCGAAAAAAATTGGCACCATTTTTTTTTGCAGTTTTCATATTTTCTTTATCAGATTTCTAAAACATTGAAAATTAAAATATATATGAAATCTTTTTTCGTCTTTCAAATAAGATTTAGGTGGGCAAAATATTTTCTACTATTTCAAAACTTTCAAAAATATTTCTATAAATTTTTTTAGTTTTCGAAATATTATATTATATTGAATACCAAAAAACAATATGCTTCTACATGATGAGTAGAAATATTAATATTCTTAATAACGAAAAAAAAAAATTATACAATATTGGTCCTATAAAATATTAACTTCACTTATGGCGATTTTAACCTTTCTAAAAATTTTCTTACACAAATTATTTTTTTTTTTAGTTTATGAAAATGGATTAGGTAATTTTTTCAATGTTATATTTCAAACAATGGTAGGTATTTAATAGACAAAAATAAATATCATTACTGTTAAATTGATGGAAAACTAATGATTATCTGTATACAAAAGTGAACTATATCTTTGAATCGAAAATTGAATTATTAATAGAGACCTTGTTTTTCTCATAGCAATAGCACATATCTAATTTAAGATTTTTAACAATCATTTAAAGCTTTTTAGGTTTTCCTGCTTAATAAAGAGATTAATGTTATCATACTCGTAATTTCCCAGCATTTTTTTGCTTAAGCCCTTTATTTTTTTTCTGCTTCAACAATCTATCATTTGATGTGGGAACTTGGTCGACTTTGAGTTTTTTACACGGTGTAAAATTGCTTCTCACTGTCTTTATTCTTTTCCCCGAATTATTTCTCTCTCTCAGACTATCTTCATCATCTAAAAATTTAAAAAATTATAAAAAATTAGTATTCAGAATTTATTATCAATTTTTTTTTATCAAAAATAATATTTATTTTTTGCTCTTGTTAATTATTTTATTAAGATTATATAAAATAAGTTGTGACAAAATAAGCAAACTAACAAAAATGTCATGAACCGTTGGATAATAACTGATGGATAAAATTAGAAATTTTTTTTTTTTATCAAATAGAATTGTAAGCTATTGACACATGTTTGGTATATTTAAATTATATTACTTACCATCTACATCCAGTATTTGCACATTGCCATCATGAACGCCACAATTCACTATGTACAGATTTTGGCTTTGATAATCCTTAGTACTAATTGCATAATAAGATTTTCCTACTTTGAGACAAATCATTTTTGTCTCTACGATAATTGACGGTTTTTCCGTCTTATCTACGTAAGAAACTAAACAATAATTTTGAACAGACATTTTTTATCATAAAAATATGTATTTAGAATAAAACACAAATAAATATATATCTACTACTTTTTATGAGATTATCAATAACAAAGTCTAGACAGTACAAGAACTAACGCATTGTTATGAATGCATGCATAGGTTAAAGTACTATATGTAGTCGGACAGCGTGTTAACGCATAGTTTTTGGCGCGAACATTCCTTACATTCCTACTAAACTGAAGGGGTACGGCACGTGGCCCTCTATAGGACGGTACTTAAAAAAAGAAAAAAAAATTTTTTTTAAATGACGGCATACACATTTCGTTATTAGGCATGAATTTCATATTACATTGCATACGTTACTGAAATAAAATGATATTATTTATTGCTTGTAATTTTTTCTCGAGACAATATATAGTTTCAACTTTCGAATTTTGTATTCATTTCAACAAGCTATTTTATTGATATGTGAGAAATGTAAATTTAAATTGACAGCCATTTTTATATCACTCAACTGCACACTTGTATATTAACACTTCCCACGCTGACTTTCCATGGTGACACACCATTTTTTTTCGCCTGTGAGTATTAAAATTGAAAATTAATATTAATAATGATAAGAAAAAATTTACTTCAAAATAGAAAATAAGTGTGAATTCTTTTTCCTAACGTGAATTCAAAATCAAATTTTTTCAGGTGTAAAAAAAAGTGGTGGGGCTTCGAGGGGCATCAGGGTGGCGAGTTCGACCGTGCTAACAGTGTACCCGCGGATATAATATATTCACGCTAATAACACTATAGGAATGACTAGTTGCTTTGGGTTATGTATACAGCACTGTTTGTTATGATTGAGATAAAAATAAGTTGTCCAAATTATTAAAGAAACATTGAATTAAGACATTATAATTTATTGCTACGTAAGTATCAAATTTTGTTTTCTTCAAGTGGTAAAACTTAGAAAAAAACATGAATAAAATATTTGTTTATTGGAATACACAATGCTCGAATCTTAGTTAAAATTACCAATTTCTACGTAAATATTGATAATCGTTTCTAATATGTTTTTATTTCGAAATGAGTTAAGTACGCAATTAAAATAAAATTAACATTGCTTCTCTTATAATTTCGATGAAATTAAACTTTTATAGATAACTCCATAAATTCTAAAATTTTCTGAAATAATTTTTGATGAAGTCAAATGACAATTATCATCGAATTATTGAAAATTAATGCACAGAATGAACTTAAATTGCAAAAAAATTAAATTGTGTAATTCATGTTAAATGTCACTACCCAGTATAAGTTTTATTTCTATGTAATCGAAAAAAATTCATCATTTATTTCATAGGTTGATTGGGATTCAAAACAATTGTCTTAATTGGCAATGGATAATCGTCGATGTCTAGGAAAATGTAGAACGTCTGTTTATCGGAGAAATATGACAAAAATGAAGCTTCTTCAGAAATTTTTGCCGTACGATAAACGATTATGTTCCGTCCCCTTAAATTTTTTTGAAGAACCGGTATGTACACTAAGATTCATATTTATTAATTGGATTTTTCTTTAACGTTTAAATAAGATTTTTTCGTAAGCTTTACTTTAATTTTATATTTCTGATACTCAATATAAAATATCATTACTAGTAAATAATATACTTATTTTTTCTATTATAGCCATCTTCAAATACTCGAGGACTCATTCCAACACATTGTAATCAACATTATAACTATAATGAAAACAAAAATGACGGTGATAATCAGTATGTTCATAATAATGAAAATAGTATTTCGATTAACATTGATAACGATGTTATAATTTTCGACGATCAGAACCACGACGACAGTCTCTTTTTCATAGATGATAATGACGGTGATAACGATAAAAATGATAAAGATAATGATGATGATCATGATGGTAATGATTGGAATGACAGCGGTGATGATCGTAATAGTGATGATAATAATCATGATGATTGGAATGACAGCGTTAATAATCATGATGGTGATGATAATAATCATAATGACTGGAATGACAGCGGTGATGATCATGATGGTGATAATAATAATCATGATGATTGTAATGACAGCGGTGATGATGATGATGATGATGATGATGATGACGATGATGATGATGATGATGATAGTCCATTTTTTGATATCAACCATGAACTGATTGCAAATCTTCCATTAATATCAAAAGAAAATATCAATACACTAGATCAGTTGCTGTCAATCCTCGGAATTTCAGTAAAGCACCATATATCTTATGAAGCTACGCTTGATATTTTTAAATGGATTAATTTATCACATGCTACGAGCTTACTACCGACTAATAAATCTTCTCTATGGAAAATGTTGTGTCGTAAAAATTTGGAAAAACATCGACGGTATTATTGTAAATCGTGTACTGAGTATTTAGGTTTGAAAAGTAAAAAAACAAATCAACTAAAAAAACAGTGTTCTTGTAAAAAATGCGGCCCTAAGCAAAAAGAAACTCACTTAGGTTATTTTTTATATATCCGCATAACTTCTCAAATTAAACAATTGCTAAAAAAACCTGGAATAGCAGATTCTTTGAAATATAGATTTTTAAGGAAAAAAAAAAACATTAATTCTTTAGAAGATTTATATGATGGACATAAATATCAAGAATTATGTAAGCCCGGAAAACTATTAGAACATTGGTACAATTTCTCTTTTACTTTCAACACTGATGGTTGTAACGTTTCAAATTCTTCTGGAACAAGTGCATGGCCGATTTTTCTGCAAATTAACGAACTGCCACCTCACTTACGGAAGAGACATGTACTTCTTGCAGGAATATATGTTGACGATCACCATCCTTCCATGAGTACTTTTTTACGGCCGTTCGTTGTTGAAATGAGAAAGCTCTTCAAAGAAGGTATTAAATGGAAACCAAATGATACCACTGAAGTAACTTCGAAGATGATAGTTCTTACAAGCAGCTTAGATTCTCCAGCTAGAGCTGATGTTACATGCATGACACGTTTTAATGGTTATTTTGGTTGCTTGTACTGTTATGCTAAAGGGAAGAGTTTGAAACGGGGAAAACTTGTTTATCCAATTTCACAAAGTTTTGGTCGCTTACGTACAGATTATCAGATAAGAGCAGATATGAGATATGCTTTTGAAAAGATAAAGTAAAAAAGGGAGTAAAAGGCATATCACCGTTAATAGCATTACCATCATTTAACATACGTGAAGGTGTAGTTGTAGAAACTATGCATGCTGTGTTTTGGGTGTCGCTAAATTACACACAACAATACTTATGACATCAAGCAAATCTCCTTACTACGTTGGAGATCCAAATTCATTAGAAGTAATAGATTATTACTTGTTAGCAATCAAATCTCCATCCCGTCGATCTCGAAGACCTCGATCTATAAGAACTTATATGCAGTGGAAAGCATCTGAATGGCGGAACTGGTTGGACTACGCTCCAGTTTGCTTGAAGTATGTATTAGGAAAAGAATATGTGGATCATTTTGCTATGCTATCTAAAGCAATTCACTACTTAAATAGTGATTCAATTACATCATTGCAACTTGATCGTGCGGAGGGTTTGCTTGTGAGCTATGTAACACTTTTTGAGAAGTATTTCGGCATATCAAGAATGACTTCAAACATTCATGCTTTAACGCATTTAATAGAAACTGTGCGTAACTGGGGACCAATTTGGGCCCATAATGCGTTTGTTTTCGAGTCATGGAATCGGAAGTTAATGGACCATGTTACTAGCGCTAATGGTCGTCCGGATCAAATCATGACTCGATTTTTGATGGTTCAGTTTTTGAATTATTTTGTGTTTGACGAATCAATATCTGAAGAAACTAGAGGGTTTTTGAGAAAAATATTGAAAATTATCGATGGAACTGATCACATGACATTAGAAAATAAATTGATTGTGCAGGGCAAATCTGACACCAGGTTTCCTACAGAATTAGAGCGTGAGGCTCTACAAAGCATTGGTTATAATCCTCATGTTTTATGTACCTATAAAAAAATGCAATTAAATGGAGTTAAATTTGTCTGTGAATCAGAAGATGGAATTAATCCACTCCAATTTTGTGATAGTTTTATATATAATGATAGCAATGACAAATTTAGCACTATAAAGACAATCGTACAATTTAAGCACAATGATGTGATAATTTCAGGAATAATAGTTAAAATTTTCCGCAATGTAGAATACGGATTTGGTACACGTCATATTTGTGAAATCGAGCCATTAGAAACTATTCAATTTATTGAAGAGAGTACTATCATCAGACCTGCTATTAAAATAATTTCTGATGAAACTACATATGGTGTAAAGTTAGCAAATTGTTGGGAAACCGACTAAAGTTTTGAATGCTTTTATGTATTGGCAAAATTCTAATTTTAGTTATAATAATTAATATTGTTTCAGTGTATTATGAACTGTAAACTGTCGACAATTTTTTTATGATGTCATTTTTCTTTATCTATCTTATAATAAGTAAAACTTATTAACTTTGAAATATATTTATTAAGTTACATATATTCCATGTAGATAATTATACTTCAACTTGTAAATAAATAAATAAATAAATAAATAAATAAGTTAATTTATAAAAAGTACACCGTAATTAAAAAATGATTTATTTATAATCATCTTTGTAGAATAAAAATTAATTTTCATACCGTGATGTATTATTGATAACAAAAGTTTAATTAAATTTTTGTATCATCTGAAATTAAAAAGTAGTTGCACCAACATTGGTGCAAACAGTGAAAATCTGCGGAGTTAAAATACCCGTGTTGTTCGGCAAATGTAAATAAAAGGTTCGTGAAATGTGAAATTTAATTTTCTTAACGGACCTTTTTTATTTTTTCTTGTGACTCATTATAAAACAAAATAACTCCGGAAAAAATATTTTTTTTGCATTCATTTGTCGACTTTTTATGAATTGTATATATTTATTTTTAAATTAAAAAAGATTTTTTCCAATTACTTCTTTCTTGACAAAGTATAATGAAAAATAAAAAGCACCGCAATCTCGTACTTCTGTCAATACGTCATAATTGTTAAATTTTTTAATTCGTACAAAGTTTTATTGCTTTATTAACTGATACAAATATTTATAATGACCATGATTTAGTTAGTAAAATTAGGAAAAACAAAATAATTGAGTAGAAAAAAAAATTTTATTACACCTCGAATGTCGACAATTAATGTTTACACCAATATTGCTATAAATCTATCACCGCTTTGATATTGATATATCATCGAAAGTTTTAACAGGTACACTGTCTGAACTTACATCTTAATTAAGACACCCTTTATGGGCTTCTATTATGACAAATTTGTCAATTTTAATAATTATAAAAATATTTTTCATCTAAAGAACTTGTTAAGTAGTTATAAAAGTACCGTTAGAATTCGGCAACACCTCGACAACACCTCGACAAATACCTAAAGAGAACGCCAAAAAAACTTGGCTTTAATTGCATGTAAGCTCCATAATAACACCACCAAAACTCGGAAAAAACACCAGCGAAACTCCAAAAATACTCGACAAAAACGCGAAGAAAACTCCGGAAAAACTCCACAGCAACTCCGGAGATATTCGACAAAAACGCCAGGATAACTCGGTAGCGACTCCGAAAAAACTCGTCAGAAACTTCTCGAAAACTCCAATAATACACTGTTGTGTCTCCGTGTCGTAACTGCACACAATACTCCTCATATACACCTCTAAAACTCTACGTAAACTCCGCATATACCCCGACTAAACTCCGAGACGGAGTATACTCCATAATAACTCCGCGTAAACTCCGAGCTTACGCCGAGTGGTCGAAACCGCTAGGGCAATAAAAATGTGTCAGACGTATGTTACTCTCAATGTTTGAGTGATCAAATTTCATTATATTTTCATTACACTTTAGCTATCCACCAGAATCTGCTAAAATCGCTTTAGCAAAAGCTGTAGTCTCAGAATTCCCTAAATTAAGAGACAATTTTTCCGATGATGGCTGGGTGAGTTTAGAAATAAAACTTTAGTAAGAATGATTAAAAAAAAAATACTTTAATTAATAATTTTTATACTTTAGGAACATTATTATGATAAAAACTCGAAGAATGGGTTTATTGAATGTCGTCTTAACACCATGAGGACTAATTTGAGTCCATCACAAAAAAAATATAATAAATCAAGTCAAATGAAGAGACAAAAAACAACATCACACCTCTCATCTACCGAATCTGATAATTATCAATTTACCGCTCAAGAAATTGAAGAAAAAGTACGTTATTAGCAAATTAAATTTGATTTATTTTTAATTTTATTTTTTTTTTCTAGATATCACTATTAAAATGTACGAACCCTACTGAACAAAACAAAGTAAAAATTATACAATATATGGAGGATACTCGTGACTTTAGACTGAAATGGATTGCATCAAAAAATCCAACCATATCAGATATTTTTGGTACTTACCCACGTTTTTTAGATTACGATGGTGAACTTGTAAGAATCTATTTTTTGAAGATATTCAACTATATTGTTTTAGGTTCTTCTGGATAATTTAAAAGTTTTCTATTTAACTAATAATCTATTATTACAGATCGAACGTGATTTTGATTATTTGTATAAGGATAGTGCTGATAAGTTCCTGACCAAATTTCCTACGTACTATTCTCCTCGTATTCATCAATACACAAAAGTGTGTAAACCTGTTTTATTTGCCGATGCTGCAGATATTACTGACGGTAAGAAAATACTTATTGTTTGTATTTATCAGTATTAGTTAATAATTGGAATATCAATGTTTTTATTTTATATTAGAACAATGGAGAGCTTTAGTAATGTTAAGCGCATTACTCCCAGTTTCAAATTCGGTGTTAACGAAAAGAGGAAAAGGGAAAAGCCGAAAAAGAGTATGTTATGAATTACAAACAAATATCAATTTAACTTGTATTATTTTTATAATTTTCATGTCAACTTTTATCCAGGCTCATGAAGAAATTGACGATCATCCCGTTCTTTCCAAAATTACATTCCCAAACAAAGATTTACTCCAAATTATTCCGGTTAGTAAATGTTTCAAAATAAAAATTAATGTTAAAAGCAGATAAAAATTAGCACTGTTTGAATTTAGATATTCTTAATTAAAAAAATTTTAAAAATTTATTAATTTTTTATCATTCTTATAGTTCAAATTGGGAAAAAAGTTAACTTTTATTTTTTTTCTGTCATTATAGGGTGGAACTAACATTTCGAACTATATCACGGAAGTAAAAAAACGCACTGTTACTTCAGTTCAACCTTACATCATCATAGTAAAAGGCCAAGACTGCGAGACTTTTTTTATTGAGGGAGACAATTGGTTACTGAGTATTAATCCTAGAAGTACACCAATTTCAGCTTTCAATTTATTGTATAAATTATATTATGTATTTAACTTGAAGTTTCCGGATTCTCTACAAGGTTTTTACAATTTTATTGATTGTTACATCTTTGCAATGAAGGGAATTAAACCACGATCTGTGGTATCATCATTACACGTATCTTTAACCAATATTACAATCGATAAAACTAGTCAAAAAAACATTAATGACTCGGATGACTCTATTTCTGATTAAAATCTTCGTCGTGCTTTTTATAAAACTATCAATATTTCAGTTTTTATTTTTTTTGTACAACGAACAGTAATTGTTCATTGTTTTTATAATAGTTTTATAAACATTATTTATTGTTTTTAATAATTTCGATAAAAATAGTCAAAAAGACATTAGTGACTCGAATGACTCTCATATTTTTGATTAAAATCTTCGTCGTGTTTTTTTTATAAAACTATCAATATTTCAGTTTTTATTTTTTCTTATAACGAACCGTAATTATTCATTGTTTTTTTTTATACTTTTATAAACATTCTTTATTAATCAGATCTTGACTTAGACGTTTAAGTTTGTTTTAATATATTGATGTGTGTACGTAAATGCAACAAATGTCTGATAACGACAATTATTTAAGGATTGTTGCATTAAATTTTGAAAGAAATAATATAATTATTTCATGTATTGTGTTTAATTTAAAAAAAAAAATTATTTAAAATTCATATAATCTAATTTAACTATACTTGGTTGTAATAAAACTGAATTGTATGAAATTGGAGTAATTTAATTGTATTGATTTTACATTGTATGCAATATAATTATTACTGATTCATCACAGTAGATCATTTCTCTGATAATTGAAGCGAATTTAACTCAATTTATTCTTGAAATTTACTTATATTTTTGCTTAATTATATGTTTTAAAAAAATTTGATGTATCAATAAATTGAGTTTTGTTAGAGAACTCATTTCACTACTATGTTGAGTGTGTTTAACTTATTTAATAATTAAAATTCACTTTTCTTTTTGGGAAATTGGACTAATTTCCTTCGCTTAAATTTCACTAAATACAGTAGTTGTTTTAGCTAATGTATCAGTGAGATTGTTCAACTTATACCTTTTGAAGATTCAACTTATTCAATTAGTTATATGATTTCACTATTCTAAAAGTGAAGTTTGTATTCACTGTTTAAAATAGCGGATTTTATGTTCTTAAATCTTGAAATCCACGACCACGTATCAAATTAGTGATTTCTGATTTTTCACCTATTAATATTGTGACTATTCACTTATTCAAGGTGATTGGGTTTTAGCTTTGACAAAAAGTGAATATACACTTGCAATTAGTGAAAAACCAATTTTTCATGTTAAGAGAGTTTAATACTTTTATATTATACCCATCGAAAAAAACTTTTTTTGGAATTTTTTAATGCTTCATTTGAACAATCATATTTCGACAATGTTTTAGAATAAATTTTCATTTTAATACCAGTAATTTTTTCATCTGTAATAGATCTATTTGCCAAAAAACGATAATTTGAATTTAGTTGGTGCTTTATCGCAATAGATTTACAAATATTTACTCGAGATTTAGTAACTGATGCCGGTACTGTTAAATTTGTATGTTTAGATTCAGCTCTAATTGAAGATAAATGTGAGCGGACCACTTTCCTCACACGTTTTTTTGTAGTGAAGAGAAATATGGCTCTTTGGTTTCATAGAATTACCGGTCAATTGCTTATACAGCTGCCAGTGTCTAATTATAGTGGTATCAAACGCATTTATTTGATCATTTGTAATTTTTTTAGCTAAAATGAAATCAAATGTTTCTCGCAAAATAGATATAATTGCCAATAGGGGTATTTTTCGACACTAAAATCTCAATTATTACTCCCAATATCTAACAAACGTGGTTAACTCTGAGCTGTATTTTTTAATTTTATTTTTGCTCAAATCGTCATCTCTAATAAAATGGAGGTTTATTTAGGGAATCATAGGCCCATAATCAACACTGCTAATTTTTATTCATTCCGATACAAAAATCATAATATTCATATTTTGTGAAGTAATTGCTCTTAAATTCTATTAAGTCATCATGTCTATCCCTTCTCTAAATCATTGCATTTCGTCGACAGAAATTCTCTACGGCATTGGAATGAGCTGAATTAAACACCATTTTTCTCTATACTATTAGCGTAATTATTATGTTTTAAGGTCTGTTTGTAGTTTTGTACAGTTCGAGTCATTGGGGATAAGAGATGGTATTTTGACTGTTTTTTTGTCCATTTTACAAAATTGACTAAGTGGCAGAACGTTCGGTAAAGCCTAAAGCATGTAAGCCAAGGTTATCTCCTTGGATTGGACCCAATACAAAATAAACATGTTTTTCACCTTGATTTGTTAAAATTTAAATTCCTTGTTACGTCAGAACATAGTACTTTAATTGTATAATTACCTTGCTCCCTTTTAGCCTTCACCTAGTAAAATAACTAGGATGGAGCTATAAGAGTTGACTGTTAAAATATAATTTTATTTAATTTCAGTTAATTAATGAAATTTATCGATTATGAAATATATGTATAAAAACTATTTTAAGTAAGCAGATTTATTTAACAATGAAAAAAATAATTTACAATTCAATATTTCCTTATAAATTTAATTACTAAAAATTCTCAATCTAATTATGAATTCGAGTTCATAATTTACAAGTTATTATTTAGTTTTATACTTAAATAATTAATAATTTAGATTTACTTGTTAAATTTAGTTGAATTCTTAGAAGAATTTCTATTTCTCTTAAACCCCGAAGTATATTAATATATTATAATAATTATTTATTTTAATTTTTCACTCATTGTAAATATAAAAATTCTTATTAAGTTATGAAATTATTAAGTTATGATGATAATAATTCATGACTAAAAATCAGTAATTTATTTTAATAAATCTCAATAATAATTTATTTAATTCAATTAACTCTTCGATTATATTAATTTAATAATTCAATTATAATTATTTTCAATTTGTATTATTAATCTTTTATTTTATATTATTCATTGATCTTGACTGATTGAGTACTTTATAAAAACTGACTATTTTAAAATCGTAAAACTGTTACCAAGTAACTTCCCCTCCAATTAATAATTATTTAATTGTGATTGGACAATAACCAATCAATAATTATTTCTTTAATTATATTTATATATATAAATTCTTTTCTTACGGCCTATAGTCCGTATTAACATTGATATTAAGTTACAACTTAATATATTGATTATTTCATTTCTGTATATTTTTTATTTATTTATTTAAAAACCCCTTTTTTCAATAAAAGAACTTTTAATATTTTTATCTCATATACACGATCGATGGTGTATATTTTTAAATGATTTAATTTATATTTAAAACATTATTATTTAATGCGCAAATCAGATGGTGACACTAATATTAAAATTAAATTGAATATTAGTCACTACGTGACGTCACACCCCCATACTTAGTCGTTTGTCATAAACCACTGTTGACAAACATTAACTTATTTCATATATATTTTATTACCATTTGAAGATTCCTCTTATTTATTTAGTAAAATTTTATTTGCAATTTATTTATAAAGAAAATTATTAATTTCTTATTTAAATTAATTATATATTTATTTATTCTTGAAACTTCTTGCCTTTTTTTTTTTTTTTTTTTTTAGAACTGTTTTATTATCAATTTTTGTAAATATATTTATTAAACTTTTATTATTTTGTTTTGTTGTTTTTTTTTTTTATTTATTTATTTATTTAATTTTTTTTTATTATTTTTTTTTTACTAACTATTTATCTAACTATAATTTAATGTATATAAAAAATTATTACATTTGAAAATAATTATGTATATTTTAATTATATTAAACAATTACATATAGAATATATATATATATATATATATATATATATTATTTTTTTTTTTAAGTACATAATTAATAAAATTTTCAGGTGCAATTGTAATTAAAAATATAAAATTTGTGAAAATGTATACACGGCTAAAAATGGTACAATAGATATATATATATATATATATATTATAACGATATTCATATTTCATAATTCATATCCTTAGTCATTATTCAAAATCATCAAAATTATTAATTCATTCTCAATTACCATTCATTGTTAATTGTTAATTGTCCTTTTCTGAACAATTCTAATTCCTTTTGCAAAAATAAATGCTTACAATAGTTGCAATTTTCAGCCTTATCGGCTTCAAGTATTATTTCCTTACAGACATCACACTCAACATTTTTATTAATAGATAACTTGTGATAATTCACTACACTTTTATAACTTGTTAATTCTTCCTTCCTCCCATCTTCGTAACAAATTCCCACAAAACAAGCAACACAAATCTTCTTTTCAGTAGATAACTCTTCATCTTTGATCAAAATCCGGTTGATCCCTTCGATTTTTTTTTTTAATGCAGAACAAATTTTGTATTCCATCGAAAATCGCCTTGAATTCCTCAACATCCAATTTTTCGATTATGTCTAAGTTGATGAAACTCGACATTTTGTAGACAGTTTGTGTTTATTTTTTTTATAAAATTTTTAATTTGTAAATTTTTATAAAAATATTTTTAATTTTATTTACTACTTGATTACTATTTTTGTAACTTATTAAATGTCTTCAAAAAATATTATTATTTTTTTTTTTTTAGTAAAAAAACATTTTCTTAATAAGAATATATATTTTTCGAGTGAATTTTAAACAATTAATGACGCCTGATTTTGTTCAAGCTCGTTAGCAGTTAGTAACATCCTTACTCATTACTTAATTCCGGTAGGGGTGTTATATGAATCTTTTGCGATAATAATACATATATATTTTTACAGACCTCTTGCTTATATCTAGAACATATATTTATAAACATAAAAACTGCATGTATTTTATAGTATTCAAATTTCTCGACGACTGCGCGTGTCACCCACACCCACACTTAATACATTGCCATTATCCAGTGGCAATGCTTTTTATTATCATAACATTCCTTAATAATCGATAATTAAATATATATATAATATATATATATATATATATATATATATATATTAGGTGATTCAAAAAAAAGAATATTTTTTTTTTCGTTTGGTACTCTAAAAAATAGGTTCCTAGACACCTCTAAGAAAGCCTCTCCAAGCATGAGTTCTTAATTGTAACGGGAAGGTCCTCCTTCTTACAGTTTTCTATTTTTTCTTATTATCAGATAGAAAAATTTATATCTCGCTTCCAACTACTTGAAAAAATATCTTGTTCCTTAGATTTTGTAGGAAATTGAATGCTCTACAAAAAAGGTCTCTTACGATTTTTTCGTAAACCCAACCGTTTAAAAGATATTAACGGTTAAAGTTTGATTATTTTTGGGAAAATTTTTTATTTCTTATGAATTTTATAACTCAATGAAAAAAAATCATTATGAATGATGAAACTCATAGTTTTGTAGGAAATTTACTGCTCTATAAAAATGGTCTCTTATGATTTTTCGATCAAGTTGAGCGTTTACGAGATATTCATCGTCAAACATCAATGCATATCAATTTTTCTAGTTTTTGATCAATAATTCGAAAAATTTCAATTTATTCTGTGAGTTTCAAGGAAATTTAGACAAATTTGAGTTTCTATGAATAGAAATATGTTATGAACTATTTTTTTAATTAGTTTTTTTAGTCTTGGACATGTTTGATTACATTAAAACAAAAAATTAGTGCATTTTTTTAAATATATAATTCAATTTAGTGTGTTTCACATGTGTTTCACTTTTTTATCGAAGAATTTATTTATTTAATTATCAACTGCCATATAATTTTCAATATTTTCAACATAACGGTACACTTTTACTGTAAATAATTTCCTCTATTGCAGTTTGGGTAGTTTTTTCGATGTTCTTTGATAATTTGCAATAAGTATTGGAATTGCTCTTCATTTTTTGTCAAGCATTGATTATACTCACTAACTAATGCAACAGCTCGTTCTGCTGAATCATTAACAACTTTCAATTGGTTAAAGTATTCTTTATTTTCAATGTAACTGTCATTAGTAGGCCACGATTCAATATCTTTATCAAGGAAGTCATATGGTAAATCAAAGATTTTAAAGAGATTTAAAGACTTTTTAGAAACAAAGTCACTCAGACTTTTTTGCGTTAATGAATTCAAATCGTTTTTATCAATTATAAATTTTTTAGCTTTAGAATCTGTACCGTTACGAGTATTAACAGCTCCAACAATATTTTTTTTTACTTCCAATGAAACGGTATCGTCAAATAATGATAAAATGGCAAGTTCATCACTTAAATACCATAAAATGCAAATCATTTTTTCACAAGTTGCTGAAGAAATCAATGAATTGATATTTTTGTACTCGAATAAATTTTTCAAAAACTGCAAGTCATGATTAGCAGCAGTTGTTGCAGAAGTTGATGAAAACCAAGCTTTTAAATACAGTGTAACTATAAATATACAAATTTGCCGAAGACCGTCCAATTCTTTATTAGAAAGTTTAAATTCATTTCTGAATAGAAACATTTTTAAACTGTAAATTGCCTTCGCCATCCACCTAGCATGATGAATTGCACCAGGACGTTTGAAAAAAATTTCTTTTGAGGCATTTCTCCAAGGAAAATCAACGACAATTCCAACAATTCTTTATAGTCATCTCGGGGTTGTAGTAACTATCAAAAACAATTAAAAATTTGTCAGAAACAAGAAAATTTTTTTTCTTAAAATCGCAGTTAAATCATACCTGTAAGGATTGTGCAATTAAACTAGATATTTCATTTTTTTTATCCAAAATGATATCAGCAACAACAGTATCTTCAATTCCAGATTTATAATTAGTTTTATTTTTTCATCCCATGATTTTTTAAATCTTCCGAACATTGGTACGTTTGGCCCAGATGACACAGGCCAATATACTTCAAATGCACTTCTCAATATGATCTCAAAATGTGGTGACGAACTATCAAAAACAATTAAAAATTTGTCAGAAACAAGAAAATTTTTTTTCTTAAAATCGCAGTTAAATCATACCTGTAAGGATTGTGCAATTAAACTAGATATTTCATTTTTTTTATCCAAAATGATATCAGCAACAACAGTATCTTCAATTCCAGATTTATAATTAGTTTTATTTATTTCATCCCATGATTTTTTAAATCTTCCGAACATTGGTACGTTTGGCCCAGATGACACAGGCCAATATACTTCAAATGCACTTCTCAATATGATCTCAAAAATGTGGACGACATGGTAACCAGATTAACTCTCTTCCCAAAGTCTTTTCAATTGCCTTACTCTTCCCAAGTCTTTTCAATTGCCTTACATGTACCGTTATGAATTCCTGTAAAAAAAATAGATAACTATCGTTAAATTTAATATTTTCAACAAATTGTAGATTATATTTAAAATCCAAATGAGTAAATAATTCTCAATAATTTCAAAAGTGAAATTCAGTAAGCAATAAAAATTAAACTAGAACGTTAATAATTAAATATTTTTTAGATTAAATTATCATTGATAAGTTACCTGTATTAACTGCCGTCGTGTCAAAACACATCGCCTTAACATAATTAGTAATACCCCATTCACTCAATGTCGATAAAATGGCTGATGTTTGATTGTCTGCCGTCCCAGAATTCATTTTTGGAACCCCAAGTAATTGTTCGGTACCAAATGCAGTTAAAATAACTGGTAGCCGTTCCACAGATTTTGATCCAACAAGGTCATTCAGCATTTTTCCGTCCCAATGCACAACGTATTTATCGTGTGTCTTAAAGTTGTCTTTAAGTCCTTTAGCAATGTCTTCTCTTTGAAGCATACGAGCTCGTTGAATTGAACTATAACTGAGCGTTGTATCTTCAATTTTAATACCTACTGCTAGTAAAACCGGAGCAATAATAAACATCGCATTTCTACTGCTGACATTAGCTCGGTCGAGTCCAAAAATGACTTCAGGAGTTAAGACATCAAGTTTTGCTCGTTTTGTCGGAATTGGAGGTTCATACTCTGAATCAGATCCAAAATTTGTAACTCCACTTAATGTATACGTAGAGAACGACTCTGATTTTTCACTTGGAACAATCGCATGACTGGTAGACGGTTGATCTAAGTCTGGAATAAGATCTGTTTTATAAATTAAACGAAGAAAATGTATAGAATTTATTCATTTTGATGACAAATAATTAAGAAAGGACTCCAAAAATTGTCTAGTCAAATGTCATCTAGTCATCTATGAAAAGTTACACTACTACCTGACTTTATAATAATTAAATATCTCAGATACTTACTACTCTCATCTATTCCCATCATAGTTGTGGTTAAGTTTGATACAGGTACATTATTAGAAAGAATCTCTTTATGGGTACCGAATTTTTGATCCAAATACAACTTTCTAATATTATCATCAAGCACTTTTAAGGATTTTTCGCTCACAATGTCGAATAATTGTTCAAGATCAGTCTGAAATTTCATTTCCTTTTGGTTTTGCGCTGAATTCTTTTTATCGAAATTTTTTTGTAATTTTAACCATTGACTGTGATAGCGAAGAAATTTTTTGACTGCATTAGGAGCTCCACTAGTTGGAATCTGATTTTTTCTCCACAGTTCAATAACTTGGTCAACTGAATTTTTAGCACTTTGTTTGATTGAATACTTTAAAATTTTAAGTTGGTAGAAAAACACACGCATAACCTCTTTCACTTTTGGTAACTTACGTTCCGAAATTCTTTGTAGAGGTATTCCGATAAAACGTATTTCTTTATTCATTGTAGGTTAATTGATGATAAATAAATTTATGTGATGATTATAAGACTTATTTAAAATGAATTATTTTATTACGTATTCAAGATGATCAGTTTTAGGAACACTGAAAATACGGTATTAAATGGGTAGATACTGAAGATAGTTGAGAGTAAAAAACATAGATGGCGTTAGTTTCAGAAGACAAACAGAAGAAGAAATGGAATTCAAAACAAAAATCCCCTCGAACGAAAATTTTATGTATATTTTGTGAAAAACAATTTAAAAATACGCACTGAACAAATTTCATAATAATAAATGACAACGCGATTAAGATTTTAAATTATTAAAGATAAAATTAAAAAAAAATATTATTAGAATAAAAACTTTCAAATGAATTTTTGAACAGAAAACATCTATAGGAGTTGCTTTTATAATAAAAACTCAAATTTGTCTAAATTTCCTTGAAACTCACAGAATAAATTGAAATTTTTCGAATTATTGTGTAACAGTTTTACCTGCTCAGGTTAGCCCCTAATCAATTTTTAAATAAATAAACAACAAAACTAAACAACGATATAATTATTAGGGCGCCACCAGGATTTTTAATCACGGTTCCTGGAACCGGTCCAGAGCTGAGAAAACTTAATCTTAGAGTAGAGAGAGTGGAGGAAGGTGCTGTCGAATAATAAAAATTTAATTAACAATCTGATCAGTTTATTAACAATAAGGAATAAAACTTAACAAGAATTGACTTACAACTAGTTAACAAAATTCATTCACGCACACACTAACTACACTTAACAATATCTTAATCTCGACGAGCCCCTTTCGGCGTCTACCCGTCGATTTCTAACTTATTCTTGACGAGCCCCTTTCGGCGTCTACCCGTCAATTTCTAACACGTGCCCCTTTCGGCGTCTACACGTGACGGGCCCCTCTCGGCGTCTACCCGATTTCTAAATCTACAATCACCCGCACAGAGACGAATCATATACCGGGCTCGTTGACTCGGCTCACAGGAGTAACAGCCCAGCGACGAAACATAGACCTAGATACTCCTGCAGCTTATACACACTTTACTACAGAACAACAGCCCAGCGACGAAACATAGACCTAGATGCTCTGCAGCCCACTCTCATAACCCGCTCCAGCTACAGCAGTAACAACCCAGCGACGAAACATAGGTCTAGATACTCTGCAACTCACACATAACCCACACTTGTCTCACACTACACTACTGACTTGACTTTACTTTATTTTTATTTATAATTTTTTACTTTAATAAAATCGACTGTAATTAATTTTAATTAAATATTTTAAATTAATTATTCAATCATTAGTAAATTAATAAAATGACTATTTTCAACTTACAATCAATTTTCAACTAACTATTACAATATAAAATTCTCAATCACGTTCAAAATTATTAACACAAGTTTAATTAAATAATTCTTACTAAACTTTACTGTGACAATTTTAACTCAATTAACTATTCCTAGGACTTAATCCACGCTTATGATTATTAAGTTGAAATAAAAATTAGTTTAATTTCTCCACTGACTTAATCCCAAAATTTACTCAATTTTCACTTGACGAAATAATTTATAATACAATATTCTTCAATAATTAACTCTTAATTTAATATTCCTAATAATTTTCTAATCTATAATATTCTCAATTAATAATTTCCTAACATAAAATATTCGTACTAATTTTCCTGATATAAATATTCTTGCTAATTAATTCCCAATATAAAATTCTTAATAATTTTCTAATATAAATTTCTTAATAATTAATTCCTAATATAATATCATTAGTAATTTTCTAATATTAAATATCATCTACACTTTCTATCAGTTTTATCTATCATAAAATTGACACAATTCGGAATATTCAATTTTTATTGTTAGAATAATCGCTAGCTGTTTTGCTTGACCTTGGGTATTGGAATTTACTGCGACACAAAATTGACGCTTGACTGAAATTCCACGAATAAAAATTTGTCGTTTTCTCAATGACAAAAATCAATCAATTTTACTAAATTAATTATTATAAAAATTATAACAATAAAGTTAACGAAATTTTCGGATGTTAAATAATTAATTGATAATTTCTCTCAGTTATTAAATTTTCCCGCAAGGTCGATTAAGTGATCCTCGGGTATAAACCCCCATGAAAATCACTAAATCCAAAACTAGCAATTATTCCACAATTAATTAATTAAATTAATAAAAATTATATTTAAGAGAGTAGAAGAGGAATGATAGACCGAGTACAGACCGCGGTCTATCTCCCACGGAATGAAATAAAAATACCTGAGTAATAACTCACTCCTGTTCACGTGGTGAATCCTCAGGTAACCGTCCTTTTGTTTTATTTTCACTCCGGGGATCCTTCCTTATTCCAAATTTCAGTTACCTGTAACAGTCAAAATATTAGCAAGAGTCGTCTCCAAGATTGTAAAGACAATCTTGAAAAGCAATTATCGCAGCGTTCCAAAATACACGTGCGAATATTTTAATTACCTGTTTATTTTGCAGAGTAGTGACCGGTGTGGTTAACTATCAAACCTCTTCTCATTTAGTCACACACCGGCTTCCGAGCACTTACCCATTTTACCCCCCTCTTAATTACTATACGGAAGGCCCCGAAGATCGAGGCGCGCCAGTGCTGAGTCGACTAATTATCGATCTCTGGCGACTTATCGATTTAGGGTAATTTACCCTGTTACAATTGATCAAAAACTAGAAAAATTGATATGCATTGATGTTTGACGATGAATATCTCGTAAACGCTCAACTTGATCGAAAAATCATAAGAGACCATTTTTATAGAGCAGTAAATTTCCTACAAAACTATGAGTTTCATCATTCATAATGATTTTTTTTCATTGAGTTATAAAATTCATAAGAAATAAAAAATTTTCCCAAAAATAATCAAACTTTAACCGTTAATATCTTTTAAACGGTTGGGTTTACGAAAAAATCGTAAGAGACCTTTTTTGTAGAGCATTCAATTTCCTACAAAATCTAAGGAACAAGATATTTTTTCAAGTAGTTGGAAGCGAGATATAAATTTTTCTATCTGATAATAAGAAAAAATAGAAAACTGTAAGAAGGAGGACCTTCCCGTTACAATTAAGAACTCATGCTTGGAGAGGCTTTCTTAGAGGTGTCTAGGAACCTATTTTTCAGAGTACCAAACGAAAAAAAAAATATTCTTTTTTTTTGAATCACCCTAATATATATTCATATATATTATAACTTCTTAAATCAATTACTTTATTAACATGAATATTTTTTTATTATTATTTAAATATTATTTATTTTTTTTTTCAAAATTTTTATTTCTTTATTATATATTTTTTTTTATATATATAAATATATATATTTTTATTATTTATTTTATTTCATTATTTATTATTTTTTTATTATTATTTTTTTTTATATGAATTAAAATAAGTAAAATTATTAATTTATAATTTTATATATACATAAATTACTTATAGATACGTTATAACAGGGTTTCCACCTTCTAAAATGTCTCTATAGTTTACACAAGTATTAGCGCAGTTTTCGCAAATGTATCCTGGTTTTTGACTTAATAGTTCTTTACCACATTCTACACAACACACACTAAGTTTAAATGGATATAGTCTATGCCAGTTTTCGTTACAGTAACTAAATTTTTTTTATAAAAATCATTGAACAGTTTTTTAAACACTTTTCACATATTGATGAATTATCATATTCATTATGATACAATTCTTTTACAGTTCCTTTTGCTGTTGTACAAAAAGATGTTATTAAACTTGAATAAAATTTTAAATTTCTACCCGGAATTCTGATGTGTGGAATTCCATACAAGGCATCTAATTCTTCATCTTCTTTCATCTGTTTCAATATTCCTGCTGGAATCTTCATCTAAAATAATAATTACATATTAAAATTATTATTTAATTAATTCACGTTATGTTATGTGTTTTATGTTTATGAACGTGTTTTAAACACATTCATTGTATGTTTATTGTTTTTATCTTCATCATTGTTTTTTTTCTTCACAATTTCTCTGTAGATCTGAATATATCTTCTTATCTAATGGTACTGAAGGTTCAGTAGAGTTGATAGTGTTTTGGTTTTCTTGATTTTGTATTGGTTGTTGAAATATTACTAATTCAACTTTGTCTTCTGCATTTACATGATCACTGATATTATTATTATTTTCATTTGTATTGATATTATTTTTATTTATATTTTTATTTTGAGCTTTATATAGAAGTAAATTCGTACACGCATCCCAAAATGATAAAAGGATGTAAAATGAGCACCCATATGCTTTTTTTAATTCATAACCGTGGATAATTGTATCACATGCAAATTTAAAAAGACGTATAATCATTACTATACTGAATACTCCTGCACTAGCTGATCCAAAAATTAAAAATTTACCCCATATTTTGTTCCATGCTGAATCAGCTACTTTTTCTAAAGTGTTTGAATCAACTAAATTATAAATCGATTCACCTTGATTTGTTAAACGTAACCCATCCATTCCTCTTGCAATATTACTCAAAATGGCTGTTTTTTCTATTGGAGACATTATTCTATGTCTTAATTCATCTAAATCTTGTTCTGAATAGATTCCACTTGTAGCTAGAAATTTAGGTGAAGTATATTTCCATGTTGGTTTAGTTAAAGGTTGAATTTTATTTGGCGGTAAAATTTCAACTGGTTTTGGCGTAAATTTATACCATGATTCGTCTATGAAAAATAACGGAGGAAATAATGGATTACAGTCTATTTGAGTTCCTTTTTCCATTGTATTGCTTTATGTTGAGGATTTTACATCTAGCAACGGAGTCAGTCACAGCACACAGTGGAATAAACTTGCTGGTTATTGTTTGATCTCCCAACTTCCATTTGACACCTTCATCGGATAATTTATTAGCTTCATCAACAAACGGTTTTAAAAAAAGTAACATGTCTGGTTCTTTTTTATCAACCCATAGTCCCGTCATAATCATATGTTTTGACTGTAATTTTGACGGTAACTCATTAATACAAGCGAATATAGGCCATATCGAAAGTTTGCTCGACTTCGATGGTTGGCACCCATCCATGTTAAAGGTGTACGTGAAATTATATTTATCCGAAGGAGAATTAAGTTGCATTGATAATTTTTTATACACATGACCATCACTCATACTGTGCAAATCATTTTCTGACTCTTTATTTTGATTGCATTGGAAACGCTTCATTACAACTTGTTGAACTTCAGGGTCTTCTAATGTTGATTTTAATTGTAAAGAGATGTCAAACATCAAAAAATAACCAATATCTGAATCAATACCATTATTATTGCAAATTTCGCATACCAAATTTTTCTTATCGAATTTCTCCTTAGCACCGAAATAACAGAAACACTCGTCACAGTACGGATGATATACTACTATATTTTCATTCAACTGCAGTGGAACAATAGGAAAATTCGAGAACCTGAGTGAGAGGTTATAAAAGAGCCGGCGAAGACGAAAACAGTACCTTTTGGCGGACGAGACGTAAGTGTACAGTGCTCAGCGACTACTAAAACTTACCATCAAAATTAACGTAAGTAAAAATTTGCTCGAGGCTTCACGAAAGAGAGGAACGAAGCGAGCCGTTATATTCTAAATCTTTATCAAAATTTCATCCCGTCAGCCCTTTAGGCTGACCAATTTGTATTTGATCTATTATTTATTTATCGGCATTTACAGAGAGAATTTGTACGAGATATAATTGAGATCGAGGAGACGAGGAAAGAATTGACGGACTCGAGAAGCTGAAGGAAGTTGCTGTTCGCAAAATTTTACTTGCTCTTGGATAACCCCATCGTTGACAGAATTAATTGGAACTTCAGGTAAATTGGTTATTCAGGCCATTCTAATCGTCATTAGGCCGAATTAACCAATCTAAGTTTTTATTGAGAATAAATATAATCGTCTCGGGTAGTCTTTACGTATTAGCAAATTCCAATCGAATTAAGTTCGTCAAGGTCATTTAGTAGTTACGACAATAGAACTTAAGACATTTATCAATTAACTGAAAAATAAGAAAATAAATATATTCAATTCGGTCTTTTGTTTATAAGTATCAAAAGTAGTTAAAAATTAGTTCAGGAAATTTGGTAAATTTGAACAAGTACGTAGTTTAGAATAGAGGTCATTTATAATTTATGTATTAAAATTTTTGGCAATTGTAGAAGGATAAATTTAGGCCGTTTGGCTAAATTTAATTAAGCAAATTTTAATTATTGAGTTTTGATGAATTTTGGGAATTAGAGAATTTGATAAAGAAAAAATTGTCAGAAGAAATTTAGTGAAATTTAGTGAAATTTAGTTGAAGAATTTTGGTTGGAAAATTTGGAAAAGTAATTCTGTAGATTTTGTGATTAGGATTGTAGGAAATGAATAAATTAGAAAAATCGACAAGTGATAAATTTTGTGAATTTGATAATTTTGTATTAAGAGCTGTTAGGAAAATTTGATTATTATTTGGAATAAAATTTCGGAAAACATAGAGGTAATAAACGTTGGAAAAATTGAGTTAGCGTCCGGTGGACGATGTTATAGATAAGTAAGGAAAATGATAAAATAAGGAATCCGTCAGGTTGACGAAGAATTAGGTTAGTTGAGAATCCGTCAGGTTGACGTAGAAATTGAGTAATTTGATATGCCGTCAGGTTGACGAGGGAAAATTTAGATTTTAAGGTATTCCGTCGGAGTGACGAGGTTTGAATAAATTGGTTATTTAGTTGTAAGAAAAATTGGCAAGGGCCAACGTAGGTGAGAGGTTCTCACGATTAAGTTAGTTTAAGTTGTAAGAATAATTGGCAAGGGCCAACGTAGGTGAGAGGTTCTTACAATTAAGTTAGTTGTAAGGAAAATTGTTAAGTTTGTAGATTGATTGAATAAATCATTTTAATTGTTATAAATAATTTTTCTCAGTTTTATTTACAGCCCTCTCGAACTTCTCACAACCCTGTCTTTTCCCTCTCATGTTCCCCGGTTTCTGGGACACCGTGTCTAAAATCCCAGTGGCGCCCTTTCTAAAGAGGAAAGGGGTAGCTAACTGAACCTGGGCAAAACCCCCTGGTTACAATCTTATACTTTGAAGCAGGAACTACATTGTTTTGGAATAACGTATTAATCAATGATAGGATTGCAGTTATAGTTTTCCAGGTAAGTGATCCCGCTTGAAAAAGCTTTATATGTTTTAAAATATATGATTAAATATATTGATATTATAATGTAATATATGGAACGATATATAAAATCATATCTATAATTTTGCCACAATAATATAAAAAAATATATTGTAAATAAATATATCATTCTTATGTATAAACTATATATTGATCAATATATTTGCTTCATGTATGCACAATCTATATATGTATCGATACAACTTTTTATATATTGATACCTTATACTCAAAATAATGTATTGATAAATATATGGTGTCACATATATTCTTCATATATTGTCTATGATATATCGCATACTTTACATATTTAAATATATGATTTATTATATTCAGGCAATATATCGATCGTTATATAATTCACAGTATAATTTTCAAAATATTAGAAACTGTATGTTACCATATATTCTCTATGATTCTTTAAAAAGAGAATTATAAACGACTTAATTCACTTAAGGGAACCCGGTGGTTTAGCGGCCTAAAATTTAAGCTATTTTAAAAATTTTATTTCTATATAAAGGGAATGACTAATGCTTTCAAATTTTTCTATATTATTCTATTTTTTTTTTCTTAATTTGTTTAAAGTCGCATAAACTACTAAGGTCATGAGCGACTACGGTAGGAGGTAAACTTTTGAGATTGGGACTCGTTTTATTTTTTGGGCTGAGCAGAATAATACACTTAAGTATTGAAAATATTCATGGGTGTACGCCGGACTCAAACCCGGTCCAATGCTTTGGTAAGCAAGGGCCGGATCCGATAGGCTACTGCGCGCCTACTTATTCTATTACTTATCAACTACACGGAGAGAAATTTATAGGAATCTTTCCAAAAATTATGGGAATGGTTCCTATAGTAAAATTATCATTATAGGCATTAATCCTATACTCATTATGGGAACCATACCCATAGTTTATTAGAAACGTTCCTATACAATAATGAAATAGCTTCAATATATTAAAGGAATGGTTTCTATAATATTATAGAAATGGTTCGTATAATATTATGAGAATGACGCATATAATAATAGAAAAAAGTTTATATCTTAATAATGAAGCAATCACTTCCAAAATATAAAGTAATTATGTATTTTTTTGCTAATGAATTTTTTTTTTTGTAAATAAAAATTGATCTTACACTAGAGTGAAAAAATTTCTTTTTCATAATTTTTGTTCACGTGTGTACTTAATCTTGAATTATTTATTCAAGCTTAGTTATTATTGTGTTAAATAGTATTGAAAATTTTAAATTTCAAAACCATTGGAAATTTTATTTTATTGAAGAAAATTTTTTTTTTCTAGTAGAAATTTTTTTTTTAATTAACTTTTTTTTTTTTAATTAATTTTATTTTAATTTACAAGCATGTATACAATTAAAGATTAAAAAAATATCAACTGCTACAACTGATTAATTTAGTAATGATAATAATAATAAATATTATTACTGATAACTTTTTTATCAATTTATATATTATAAAAAACGAATTACTTAATCAAAAAAAAAAAAATTCAGTTAAAAGTAATTAATTAAATACCACAGTTGTGTGAAAATAAATTACTCCAATATTATAGGAATGGTTCAAGATTTTTTCTTTCAAGTTTTTTATCGGTGTAACTCTTACAAGCTCAAACGTTAGGATAATATTTTTTGTTACGTAAAATTCAATAAAAAATAATTTGAACAATTTATATCATTAAACTCTGATTCATTCATACTGGTAATATTGTCGAAATAATTTTACTTGTATGAACTATTTGTATAAAGTCTTTCTGCCATAAAATAATAACTTTAATCATGTACGGACAAAAAAAAATAATACTGGTTACAGCAACAGATAGTACTCAGTCACATTTGACGAAAAAAATGTATCAGATGCTGATTAATTACTTTGATAGGCGATTCGTAAGGCTTGATTCAACACATGGTTAAGCAGTACTTACTTCTTCGGGAAAAAATTTCTGGATTGACTTAGAACACTTATATTCTACTAACTATGCTATAAAAATTATGTGTATGTCGATATCTATAATTAAATATTTTAATGAGATGTTTTATACAATTTCAACTTCACAATTTATTTCATGAAAATAGCTTAAATATGAATTATAAGACAGATAATTTTGTACTTAAAAAAATATCGTTATAACCTTTGTTGAGACATTTAAAAATTACACATAGGTTGACAAGAAGTACTACTTTCGGATGAATTTAGTATCATTTAATTTTTATATAATCGAGGATGCGTAGAGTACTTTGTTTTATTATTCTGGCTGCCTTCTATTATTCTCCTCGGCAATTTTTTTATTATTTTGCCTTCTCAAGTCAGTTAACATATTGTTAATTGTGATTCCAAAGTACGATTTGCTAAAATCCGGGAATTTTGAAATCAAAGTCTCTGCAAAAGAAATAGCAAATTACTTATAGAGTTATAAATTTCTTTACATAGTACCAAACTTATGTAGTATTAAGCTGTTTTTAATATATTCCCTAAAACATTTTTTTTCACATTGTAATTTATTTCACACTACGGAAAATAAATCTTTAATTTGTAATTTTTATTACAATGAGTTAATGCATGCCGATAAAATTAATAAAAATACAACAATAATATGCTTTGCGCTTACATTAAGTAATACAATAGTAAAAAAAATGTAAGAGTTAAAATTCATTAATTCTAAGTAGTGGAAGTAAATTTTTCTTGGGATCTATCTACTCATCAGAGAATAAGAAATGTATTAAAACAAAATTTAATACAGCAAGTCTGGATTTTATTACAACTCTAAGGGCCAGTTTTTCAACCCCGGGTTTAAGTATTTTATCAATGTGAATATATCTATATATAATATAGATATATAGATATATTCACAATGATAAAATACTTAACCCCCGGGTTGAAAAACTGGCCCTAAATAGTATATCAGTTAGCAATACGTAGGTTAAATAACCTTCAATAGCATTCATTATATTTAGATCCAGGGCAGGCTTTTTTGGTGCATTTTTGTCAATCTTACTCGCATTTCCTCGAAGATTGCTTAAAAGCATAACTTCAGTAGGAAACGCAGCTTTGACGAGTGTTTTCCCATCGACTGATAAGAACGTTTCTGCTCTGCTGTAGTCCAATAATTTTGGAAATAAATACTCCACTTCCAACATGCCCAAGCTCATGCTAAATTAAAAACAAAAAAAAACGAATAGAATCTTGATACATACGAAAAAATAAAGCTCATTCTTTCCACAATTATTTTTTAACGGAGTTTAAAATTTTTGAAAAATTAAAACAATTATTTTGAATTCACAGTTAAAAATCAATTTCTGTCTGTTCGAATAGAAGCACAAACCTTTTATTCAGAATAACCCTACGAAGGAATTAAAAAAGTTCAATGTCCAGTATTATTTAAAAAATTAAGTAAAATCCTCACGAGTTTTTGGTTATCTCAAAAGAAATATTTATAATTGTTTAAACAAATAATGAAATTTGCAAGGAAAAAGTATTTTGTATTAAAAAAAATTATATTTTTAATAAAATAATAAAAAAGAACAAACAAATTTAAATGTTCAGTATAATTTAAGAAATACGATAAAATCATCAAGAGATATTGGTATAATCAAATATAAAACTACTTTTTTCTGTAAATTAATTTCTTATTAGGAGTTGAATATGAGAAGCTATACAGTTTTAAAATTGATCAATTATTAATGATAATAGTTTTATCAAAAAAAAAAAATATTTTTAAATGTACGTATATGAGTTGAACTAGTTAATGAGAATTCGAAAATAATTAACTTTTTTCTTTTGGTAAAGTTAAGATTTATCATCTCTTTAAATCTTTTGCCTGAGAAATATAATTTTTACTGAATATATTCATAAAAATATCATAGTATATATGGAACCTGATCATTTTGGTTTTCATCATCATTGTTTCGAGCACGTGCATAATCTCTAATGAAGTTGGCTTGAGAAGCTTTGATTTCTTTAAGCTGCTTGTACATTTTTTTTATTAATGTTGGTGCCCTTAATTGATCTGTAAGTTAAAAATTTCTTTTAATGATTGAGTTAAAGTTAAGATATAATATAAATTGGATTCATATTTCGTTTATTACCGTCATCGTCATCACTCTCACTCTGTAAAATATCTATTCCACTATTATCATTTTTGTCTTCATTGTACAATCTTCTCCCTTCGAATTGTTTTCTTCGTAAATCATTTAGTTCTGTATTCGAGCTTGTCTTTCAAATAAAAAAATTGTGACATTAGTTATTGATTTCTAAAACTAGAGGAATCATAAAATATAAATTTGCCAATAAGCTAACTGATTCGCTGAAAAATTAGGAAACTTCTTATAATATTTCATATAATAAAAAAATTTTTTTAGATTGAGTTATCAGCGATTAAAAGGTTAATATTAAAAGCATCATCATAAAAGAAGTATTCATTTTATGAGAAGGAATCTGACTTTAATCTACTTCGAAGAGAAAACGTTGCGGCCCTTGCGACCTTCAACCCACTCTGGAAACACTCTGGATTCAGAGTCATAGTGAAAACATACTGAATCCAATGTGTTTCCAGAATGGTTTTGTGCACTGTTTTCAGAGTAAAACCAGAGTGGTTTCAGACTTCATCCAGAGTGGACCAAAGTGAATTTAGAATAGACCCAAAGTGGATCCAGAATGAAATCAGAGTGTTTTCAGAATGATTAAAAATAGTTTTCAGTATGGACTCAAATTTTTCCCAAAGTAAATCCAAAGTGTCCCCAGAATAAAACCAGGTAGCTTTCAAAATGAATACAAAGCATTTTAATTGAGTTCAGAAATGATATTCTTCAAGTTATGTATATTCAGAGCATGTAGATCTCGAGCCCTCAGTTGTTATATAGTTTCTCTAATAATCTAATAAATACTGGTCGAAAATTTAAAAACCAAATAAAATATTTTAAAAAAATAATTTTTAATACATGGGGCATATTCTATACCGAATAATCATCTAATTTTTCCATTTGACCTCCTGATTTGTTTTTAGATTTCATGTTTTCAAGACCAAAAAAAATATGTCTATTAATTTTTTTAATTTTCTTGACCATCAGCTCCTGAGATATAAATTTTTTGGATATTCAATTTTTTTTTTGTAATGCTCATAACGTGGTAATAAAATACACTAATCGATTGGTTTTTTTAAAATTTTGTTTTCAAATGTTCTTTCCGAATCGTTTAAAATTTACGCAAATACTAGTTGAGATTAACCGATATTCTAAAAAAAGGGTATTAAAAAAATTTTAATATTCTTTAATTTTTAAAAAAGTGAAAAATATTTCAACAGTTAAATTACAATTTACTACATCATCACTTTTTCAATTTATTATGTATTCCAATGAATTTTTATTTATATTTTGTGAAAATCCTTTTTTCTAAAATCCTTCAAGATTTAACACCTGCAATTTTCATTAAACACTTTTTTCTTTGATTATCAGTCTAGCTATAAATAGATTTTCTAAATTTGTAATATTTTATGATTCGATTAAAAAAAATCACTGTTAAATATTGAAACGTAATTAGCAAAATGAAAAAATTTTAAAACCAAACTAAAGAGAAAAAAATTCACAAACAATCGAACCAAATTTTGTTCACTCACGATTAGATAGAGCTCAAAAGTTCTTAAGTTAATCAAAGTACTCTGGAAGATATTTTTAAAAGTTTTAAAGAGGGTTTTGATAATCGACTTTTTTTTTTTAATAATTAAAAAAAAAGATGAATGAAAAATTTTGAATTAAATTATTTTTTTTTCTTCTGAGAGGACATTAAAAAAAAATTGAAGAAATACATAGGCATGTTTTCAATTAGCTTCAAACACACATTACATCTTGAAAACAAATCGAAATGATCTACTTAAAAAAATGGAAGATTTCGTATGAAATGCTATATATTTTACTCTACAAAACGGAAGATAAATCAATATTAACTGTTTGTTGGCTTCTTCTTTTAAGAATTATAAGCTAAACAACAATTGAGTAGTTGATGAAGCTTTTTTGGATTCGGAGATCCATTGAACGTCATTCATAAAACCAATAATTTATTTGATTTCAAGAGATCTTACTGAATTTTTGCAAAGAAAATTATGACTTTTTAACAACGAAAGAAGTGTCATTAAACATTTAAATGAACTCTCACATTAGAATAATCCTTGAGTATTTTAAGTATACTTACTGAATTTTTATCTTGCTTCTAGATTTGAAGTGAATCAGTAGAGAAAAATTTAGGATTTTAAGAAATGGAATTGTTACCAAAAATTTTTATCGCAATAAATTTTGAATTACTTGTATATTAATTAATTCGAAAACTCCATCAGTTTTATTCTTAAGAAAAAATAATTAAATATTAGAAAAACACCGTTGAATAATGCATTAACCAACTACTACTTCAATATAATTTTGTAACAAGTCGGTCATTTGATTTTGTTCTCCTATTCCATTGAAAAAATGGACTAAATTCTAGGTTTGATTAACATCGTTTGATCTTTATAAATAAAAAAAAAAATAAGTTACCAAATGGAGCTTTAAAACGGTTGTTACATCTAAAACTTTGAAAAATATTTAAAAGAAGATAGAAGCATCATTGATATTAAAATAAGAAATCTTGAAACAGCTTAAATATTTATTATTTATATGACATCTGTGGAGGTATACTTTATTATAACGTTAACGTAAGAATAATAAAAAGTTTGAAGGATTTGAGAAATGAGAAGAAACAAATCCTTTCGTAGTTTATAAAATTTTATATTTTATAATACTGCTTTTTTTACATTGATAATATACAAAAAGTTGTAAAATATTTTCATCATTAGCAGTTTTATCACTATTAATAGATATACTCAAAACTTGTTATCGAATCATAACAAACTGTCTTTCTTCAGCTACTTAAGAAATATATTCGTAAATACTTTTTATTAACGGAGTCCAAATCTAAAGGTTTAAATATTTAATAAATATGTATTTTGAGTGGGAAATATCGGAGTCAAATAATGGGCTACATTACTGCTATTTTCGGATAATAATAGTCTAGTCAACAAGTGCCTTTTAGGTCAAAATTTTTTCTAAGGCTTCGAAAAATATAATTGAGGTGTCATTCGATTTGTTATCACATCTAGAAAGTTTTTGAAAAATTTGAAGATGTGCTCGAAAAAATTACAAAAGTTATAAACAATTAACTAAAAAAAAAAAAGGGGGTTTAGTTTTTTTCTTATATCTCAAAAACTTTTTGAGATATCCAAAATTCCAAAAAGAGGAGGAAATTTCCTAAAAAAAGTCTCGACTCCTGGAATTGAAGGATAAATATTTATAATTTTTTACAGAGGGCTGAAAATACGCCCGAAAACGGGCGCTCGGGTATCCGGAAGCCACGCCCCCTTGCTACCTTTTTACAAAAAATATTACTTAAACATATAAAATATTAAAATAAAAAATTGAACAAATTCAGGCACTTACAGAATAGAAAAATAAATAATAATCTGTCATCAAAATTTTTTATCGCGATTTTTCATCAATTTATGCATTAGTTAATTAACAATTTCTTATAGCTTGTACATCAATATTGCAAGTGAGATAATTGTTAAACTATGAATCTCAAATTTTTTTCACTTCGCTGAGCTATTTTTCAATAACCACAGAATGGATTTCCGTCGGTAAAACTAAATAATTGTTAATCCCCACATCATTATTAACAATTTACGTCGGTGAAAAATTAAAAAGTTAAATAAATCCTGTAAAAAAATTTTTTTTTTTTCAGAAAATTACTTCGATTCGTTTTCCTATTAACATAAGCGACTTAAAAATGATTTTTTATAATTTTCATCATTTATTGTTTAAAAAATTTTTATAAACAAATGTTAATTATTAGTAATTTGAAAAATTTTTTTAGGATTCATAATCTTCATTGCAAATTATGATTTAAAAAAAAAATCGTTTCTTAGAAAAATTTTTTTGTTGCTTAAAAACGGTTTTGTTAATTAACAATTTCTTTTACCACTTGCATTCAATATTAAGGAACAATTTTTTTTTTAAATTATAATTTATGTTTCTCTTTGATAGCAAAAAAAATCTGATTTTTTCTAAAATTTTCATTGTTTATTAAATAAACAATTTGTTATAAACAATTAAATTTTTTCGGTATTTTTTTTTTCTTACTCTACTCTCTGAAACACAAACAACTAACTACTTTTTCTTCACAAAAAAATTTATTTATATTTTTTATTGAATTTTAAAAATTATTGCCTTTTATACTCCATTAGTCTCACCTGATTTTTCATGTTTAAACTAATTATATCTTGTTCTTTTCTAGTTTTTAAAAATCCTATGTATTAATATTTATTATAGGAAGAAAAGTAATTTTGATAAAACAAATCTTGGTAAGAAATCGTGTTTAATACAAGTAAATTTGTTTAATAATAATTTTTACAGTCAATATATTTTATTTATTCAATTTTTGTCTTCAGTAAATGTTTAACTAAGATCGTTTTTAGATGGTGGCTCATAATCTTCTGTGTTTTCTTGATCTTTCTTTATTTTTTTTTTTTTTTTTTTTTTTGTAAAAAATGATATAAATTAAATGAATAATTAGTTAAGATCATGAATTTCGAGCTTAATTTATTCTTTAAATAATAAAAAACGATTAAGTCTTGTTTTTTTTACCGTAGTGCAATTAGTTAACAAGATATAATTAGTTTAAACATGAAAAATCAGGTGAGACTAATGGAGTATAAAAGGCAATAATTTTTAAAATTCAATAAAAAATATAAATAAATTTTTTTTGTGAAGAAAAAGTAGTTAGTTGTTTGTGTTTCAGAGAGTAGAGTAAGAAAAAAAATATACCGAAAAAATTTAATTGTTTATAACAAATTGTTTATTTAATAAACAATGTAAATTTAAAAAAATCAGATTTTTTTTGCTATTAAAGAGAAACATAAATTATGATTTAAAAAAAAATGGTTCCTTACTATTGAATGCAAGTGGTAAGAAAAAATTGTTAATTAACAAAACCGTTTTTAAGCAACAAAAAAATTTTTTTAAGAAACGATTTTTTTCTTAAAATCATAATTAGCATTGAAGATTATGAATCCTAAAAAAATTTTTCAAATTACTAATAATTAACACATTTGTTTATAACAATTTTCTGCAAAATACACATTATTTATCTAGCACTTTCGGTCAGAAGTAGTGAAACTGCAATGCAATGAAGTATGTTATTCAAATTTTTTTTAAATATAAAATATCGTTGTTAAATTTAGTATATTATTATCATGTATTAATCTGTTTCCCAGCAATTTGTTTGTTTAATGACATATAGATGGGTTGACGTGAGAATTTGGATTGCTGGTTTTATAAATTCAGATTCTTTAACAAAAATTATCTCATCAGATATCGTTACTTCATTAATATATTCAGTATCAAATACACGGTTGACTTGTCTCATTCTCTGAATTATAATTCCACCAATTTTCTCATAATCATGATGAAAATTTACTATTGCAGTTACATTACCGAAAATGTCATTACCGCAAAAAACTGTCGAGTTACAAAATTTTGTCTTTTCTTCATTAATACACTCATATCGTACACCATTCAATGTCATTTTATTGTAACATGTCATATTTAAAGGCGCATATCCAACATTTACCAGAGCTGCGAGTTCATTTTCTGTAGGTGAACGTGTTATAGACTTTCCTAAGCCTATTACACGATTCTTAACATCAGCATGATTGTTTTCTATAGATATTTTTAATAGTTTTGCAATGAACTTTCTTGTTCCCGGGGAAATTGTTTCATCATATAAAGAAGTTATGATAAACTTATACATTAAGAAACGTGTTGCGACTTGGTTAGTCCGAGCATGAGGACTGGTTATAAATTCCATAATTCTCTTGTTCCATGCCTCAAAGATAAATGCTTCATGGGCCCATATCGGACCCCAGTTTCTTACAACACGTACTATATGCGTCATTAAATGAATGTTCGAAGTCATCTTTTGAACACCAAAATATTTTTGAAAGAGTCTCACGTACTTCTTTAATAACATTTCACAACGGTCCAAATTTGCTAAAGTTATACTATCACTGTTCAAAATATGGATTGATTCCGATAGAAGTGCAAGATGATTAACATATTTCCTTGGTAATATTTCTTGCAAGCAAATAGGCGCGTAATCAAGCCAGTTTCTCCATTCAGTCGCTTTCCACTTTAGATACGTCGATATTGGTCGTGGTTTCCGAGAACGACATGATGGAGGTCTAATTTTTAATAAACATTTATTTATTATTTTGTGATCGTCGGGGCTACCAATATAATAAGGAGCTTTAGTTTCCGTTACAAGAAGTTTTGTATGATGTTTAGTTACCCCTAAAAAAATAGCGTGCATTGCTTCCACAACAATGCCCTTTGTGATGTTAAATAGTGGCAAGGTTATTAATGCTGAGACATTTTTTACCCCGCGCACGACTTTCTTAGTCCTGTAAGCTTTTTTCATATCTTCTCGTATTTCTGCATCTGTACGTAATCTTTTATAGCATTGAGATAAAGGATATACAAATTTTCCAGGGCCCAAACTTCTACCCTTTGCATAGCAGAATAAGCATCCAAATTGTCCATTGAATTGTTTGACACAGGCGACTGCTGCTCGAGCTGGAGCATCAAGACTGCATGTTGTGACGATGAATCTTGAGGTGACTTCTATTATATTGGTAGGATTCCATTTTACACCGTTAGTAAAGAGAAGATTTATTTCATCAGTAAATGGTCTGAAGAAGTTATTCATAATTGGATGTTCTTCATCTACAAATATCGCCGCAAGGAGCATATGCTTTTTACGCATATGCGGAGGTAATTCATTGATTTCGGCATAAATTGGCCATGCACTTGCATTTGATGAATTAGCAACTTTGCATCCATCAGTGTTAATTGTAAATGAAAAATTATGCCATTTTTTCAAAAAGTTTCCAGGGGCACTCAAAGACTTGTATTCTTCTCCATCATAGATATCTTCATAAGCATTAGGATCCTTTTTTACTCGCCGAAATCTATATTTCAATGAATCACTAATATTTGGTAATGATAGCAGTTCTTTAATTTGCGCAGCCAGTTTTATGTATATAAAATAATTTAAATTACATTCCAATTCATCATTTGGCTCACAAGCACCACATCGGCATTGTTTTTGCAATTTATTTGTCTCAGAATTTTTTAAGCCTAGATAATCCCGACATATTTTGCAATAATAATGATATTCCAATAAATTGTGATTGCGAGTCAGGCACTCCCAAAGTTCATCTTTAGTGGTTGGTATCGAATTATGATGATATATAGATTTTATCCATTTTAAATTATCAATCGTAGCTTCGTACGATAATCGATGTCGTACTGACATAGCAATGGTTGCAAGTATGTGGTCTTTCGCAGTCATATTGCGTTTAGCAATTAAATGAACGTTGGCGTTTGGCATTTTTTTGAAACTAAAATATGGACTACTATTATCATTATCATCATCATTTTCATCTTCATCATCATCATCATCATCATCATCATCATCATTTTCATCTTCATCATCATCATCATCATCATCATCATCATCATCATCATCATCATCATCATCATCATCATCATCATCATCATCATCATCATCATCATCATCATCATCATCATCATCATCATCATCATCATCATCATCATCATCATCATCATCATCATCATCATCATCATCATCATCATCATCATCATCATCATCATCATCATCATCATCATCATCATCATCATCATCATCATCATCATCATCATCATCATCATCATCATCATCATCATCATCTCATCATTCTCCACTCTTCGTCGTCGCCCTTCATCATCAATAAAATTATTATTTCATCATTGTTTAAATTACCAATATGATAATCTCTTTCTGAAGCACCAGAAACATCAGAGGTTCTATCTCCAGCACTGACATCTCCATCTTCACTATAAACATTATAAGTCGTGTCTTCATTGCTGATTGAATCGTCGACGTCCATATCTGCATTTCCTGTGGAGCTGCTTGTCTGAAACCATTGGAAAACATACAATTAATTCTTATTTTAAGAGGAGATGTTTGAGAGATATTCAAGAGTTAGATAGACGATTTTAATACTAGTCTACTGTCCCCACTATGAAACTTTTCTTAAAGTAATTGCGAGAGTCTACTTTTTATTTTTAAATGCAAAAAAAATTCAAGAATCGAATGGTGCAATTTGCACGCAAATTTTCGCTGCCAATTTTTTTTTTATTTATAAAAACTGTTGCAAAAAATTGTTTCAGCTGACTTTAATCAATATTTACGGAAATAACTTTTTCTTACTCCCTCGGTCGAAAATATGTGTTCCTGATCCGATTGCACGGCAGAAAGGGTCATATTCATGCATTGGTATATCTATACCAGCGCCCTCTAGGCAAGCGGGAGTAAAAACTCAGTCGCGTGCACTGATACTCAATACGTGAGACATCGCCTATACAACCTGCGCAACACACGCTTACTAGTGCGACCAGACACATGCTTACCAGTGCAGTGCACTGACGCTTACTTCAGTAAACCTTCTTCTAACTCGGGCTCATATAACCTTAAAATTTTTTTACGATTTACTTAATGCTAATTTTCTCTAAAAATATTTATTTTTAATGACGAAATAATAAAATTAAATAAAAAAATACTTGCCTAACAGCTGAGCTTGTTACCGACACAGTCTGAGCAGCTCTCGAGTGGGGAAAGTTGCGCGTACCGCTGCGTCGGTTTGAATTGTCACGGCGTATGACAAATAAAATTTTCAATAAATTTTTTTTTAATTCATTAAAATAATTGTATTTCTCAAAATTATTATTAGAATTATATTAAACGTTAAAGTTATATGAAAAAAATAGTTTTTTTTCTAAAAAATATTATTATTTAATTTGAAAAAAATGTTTTTTTAAACTTAGCATGATATTTCTTACTGTGATTTTAAAATAATTTTACAGAGTAGCTTATAATTATTTTTGGCTAGGAAAATAATGTTTTTACCATTAATTAAGTTTTAATTAACTTGTATTAATTAAACTAATGATAGAAAGTTGGTTAACACAATAAAAAAAAAATAAGTTAGGGAATTAGATAAAACTTTTTATCCTGAGTTCCAAACTTTCTATCTACACTAGTATGTACGGACATTAAGAGCAAATGACTCACCAAATTTTATTTTAAGATTTGTAATTAGGAAGTATGAAGATTATTTACATTTAACGATGAGTTATAATAATTAAAAAAAATTAAGAAAAATTTTCTAATTTTCTCATTGACTAGTTAAGGGGATCCGGTGGTC
>RJVT01000202.1:0-59880 GCA_018835575.1 Cotesia chilonis
CGGCGACTTATCGATAAGGGTAATTTTACCCTGTTACAAGGAAAGACCGGCAAGATGGCGCCGGCGGAGTATTGCCATCCTCAAAACCAATTTTACATTCGAGATTATCGAGGATATTCTTTGAGCTCAAAAACCAAATCGATACCCTAGCCATTAAAATAAACACGACCAGGGTCCCATCACAATAGCAATCATCTACGTTTCTCCTCACCACAGAATTAGAAAAAATTCCTGGGAACAACTACTAGACCAGCCAAATAATAGCTCAGTTCTCCTAGCGGGCGACTTCAACACCCACCACACTTCCTGGGAAGCTACGGAAACTCGGCTTAGAGAACTCCTAGAAACTATTACCGAAGCAGACCTCTGCATCCTGAATGGAAATACCCTACCCAGAAAATACCCCCAGAGAAATACCCCACCTCCTGAACAGAGCACTTAGTCTACTTACTCCTAAAGGAGATACAGGAAAATTCAGACCCATCACCCTAGCCCGTGTTTTTTTCAAAGTAATGGAAGAATTATGGTCGAAGGACCAATGGTGGGTGGAGCATAATTCTAAGCAATTTGGCTATAGAGCAGGCAAAAGCATGCTGATAATCTGTCAGTAGTCACTGGAGAGATCTACAACCGGATTTGCCCAAGGTGCCCAGCAGCATCCAAATCAGAAAGGTTTCTATATGAAGTCTTATAAAAAACTTCCCTTAGAAGTCTTAATATGAACTCTTAAACAGTTCATTTTAAGAACTTAGAATTTGGAGCTTATTATGAACTCGTAAATGGGAAGTCAATTTATTGACATCCGAATGAATAACTTTTTCGGAGCTCTTTTTGAATTGCACCTTATGAGCATTTATAGACATTATAAATAAGACCTCATATTTATGGGTTCTCAATGATTTCATTTTCACGCGTTGTTTGGCGCATGCGCAAAAGTTTTTATGTCTATATAATATTTATATTTTTTATTTATGAATTCTAACCTTTTGGTTCGGTAATAAATATCTTAAATATTTATGATAATGATAATTAAAATTTTATTCTTACTAAAAAAAAAGTTAAATCTTATTATTTATTTGGTAGTTTTACATTATCTTACAACTGGATGTAAAAGTAAGTAAACATAATTTTTAATACACTGGTATCGTGAATAAATATATTATTAATTTTAACACGTATATGATTTATGTTACAAAAATTAGCCGACGTTCAGCAATTTTGTCCCTTTTTTTATTAATTAAATTATAACTAAAAAAATTGCACGATACTGAAGTTAGCTGACAGCTGTCAATTTTAAAAATTTTTATGACACATCAATTACAACACTAAAAGTGCTTCTAAAAATTTTCACTATAATTATTTTTTTTTTAACATGTGGAATGTTTTTATAAATTTTTTTTCATAACAATTTAATTGTTAAAAAATTCTAAAAAAATTTCTAATGTGTGTTAACTTCAGTGTTATAAAATTAAAATGTTCTACATGTGAAATTTTTTCTTTTTTTAAAGACAGTTTTTCAATAGAATAAATTACAAAAATTTCCAGATGTCGGCTAATTTAATTTTCATCTATGATATTAATGATATTGTTTATTTATTAGGAACCAATGATGCTAAGAAAGCCTTTAAGGAATTATCGAAAAGCCAAAAAAATAGGCGTCTGAAACAAGTAGCTTACAAGTTTCCTCATTTTCGGTTCCGCCAAGACAAAATACAACATCTGTTATTAGTGATAATACTAAAAATGATTCTGATCACGCATTCATTATAAATAAGGACATATCTGATGGAGATACTGTTATCCCTGACGAAGTTAATAATGACACTACCGTAGCTAATGATGTGATTGATGCTATATCAACAGAAAGTGAAAAGCTTGGTGATAATGATGATAATATTAATCATCAAAATATTCATGGTGCTGACTCAATATACGTGGATAATCATAAAGATATTCTGCTAGCAGAGGGTATTAATTTTTTAAAATAAACCACCTAATGTGAATGATTCAAGTATCAGTTTACAACGCAAGTTAGCACAGTGGCAGTAAAATCCTCAACCTCAAACAACTAAACAATCCAATCTTCTACCAGACTTCCAATATCTACATGAAGAGTTGACAACATTTAACAAACAATTAACAGACAACAAAGTTGCGCGTGATCAATATGTAATTACTTTTTTTATTCTGGTTAATAACATGAAATTTTACGGTTGATTTGTTTTTAAGTTAATGTTTATTTTTTGCAAAATCTGTGTGTGAAAATTATTCACTTTAATATATTTACTTGAAATATTAAATTATTATATATTGTTTGCAAATTAACTTCAAATCATATTAGCCATAAAATTAAATGGTAATAAGTGATAAACAAAAGCTACTTTTTAGAAAATACATGAATAATTTCGAATCAATTTTTTTGACATTATCATATTTCATTCGTCTGAATGTGTTTATATTGTAAAAAATATAATATAAATATTGCTGATAATGACGCTTTTGTTTATTACTGTTTAATTTTATTCATTCGATACAAAATTTTTCAGAAGGAGATGGTTCAACAGCGGCGAAATGCTGACGGAAAAAAACATATTCGGACTGTTCTAGGACATATTTTAACGGATGACTTCTGTTGCAAATTATCCTGGAGTGGTAAAAAAAAACCATAAAGGTAGAAGATATGCCATTTGTGAAGTATTTAAGAGGTCAGTACTCAATTCTAAGCTAAAATAACTTGGAATTTACTTTTGTGAGAAGATATATTTAAGTATTTGTTTAAAAACTATGTGGTGTTTTTCACCAAGATGTATTTACTTTCTTTAAAAAACGTAAAAAAAATATTCTATATTAATCTATCTATATACGATTATATATTATTTCTAGAAACGGTGGCTGCTTCCAACTCACGATGTTCCCTTGATGATTGCAAGCAAGCAATTATGTCTTGGCTGCAACATGCGAGTGATCGAGTCAAAAAATCTAGTGACAAACACAGCACTCAATAATTTTTTTTCTTAATTTAAAAGTGTCATTTGATTATTCTACTTTTCATACTTTTAATAGCATTTTAGATATATTATAAAATAATATAACTTACGTTCATCGCTATATAATTATTAAAATATAAATATAACTTGCGTTCATTGCTATATAATTATTAAAATAAAGAAATAAATTTTAGTTTCATTTAGAACAAATTCGTTTAATTTCTTCAAATTTGTCCAGTACCTGTATCGGTTTTGGATACTTTATTTAAAAGAGAATTTTCTGTAGTTATTGTTTGATATTTCTAATACGTATATGATTTTGTTATTATTGTAAATTTACTTATAGCTTTTTTAACAAAATAGTTAAAATATTTAAGAGTTTTAATAAAAAGAGTTATAATTAGGAGATTCAAAAAATTTATATAAAATATCAATAATCGATACATTTACCCTACTAATTAACATCTGGAAAACGAATTCCAAAAGAAATCATATTTGAGACTTCTTAGGTATGAATTCTTTTTAACGTCTTTTTTAAGAACTCCAAAAAATAATTCATTAAGAACTTTTCTTGTGAATTCAGTTAAGAGAGCTCATTAGTTATTCATTTTTGTGAGTTCAAAAAAAAGAGCTCCTTAAGAGCTCTTTTTGATGAGGTCCTAATGTCTACGTTAGGTGGCGCATTCGACTTCTTCAGGGGGTCTTCAAGACGTCCTCTAGACGTAAGATCTGACGTCCGAATCATAAATCGGAGTTCATACGGACTGACTTGGGACGTCATTTTGCTATCTGGGTGAGTACACTATTACGGCATTTCTTGACATCAGAGGCGCTTTTGACCATGTGATCCAAACAAGCTATTTCAAATCATGCTAGATCTCGGTATTGCCACTTCTTACTGTTTTTTCTTCTACTTTTTAACCAAGGAGCGTAAATTATACTTTGTGACCAACAGCGGCCTAACAGAACCGCAGGAGGTAAACTCCGAAGCGGGCCAGGGACTGGTATCAGCCTCCCTGTTATTCACTCTCTACACAGCAGATGGTAACAAACACATACACTCCTCCAGCAGCATAGCAGAATTCGCCAACGATAAAGCTATAAGATGTAGAAATAGAAATTTACATTATACAGCCGACGCTTTGCAAGCTTCTCTAGATAGCTACAATGCATACCTCGAAAGTCTGGACTTGGATCTCTCTCCCGAAAAAACAAAGATAGTAGTTTTTTCACTCATCGACTACAACCCTCAAGACATAGTCTTCAAAATTAAGAACGTACATATCAGGCCATCTACATCAGCTAAATTCCTTGGTATGATACTGGATCAGAAACTAATATTCGACGAACACTACAATAACCTCATAACAAAAATCAACCAAGTCAACTACCTCATTAAAGCTATGAGCGGAACAAAATGGGGAGCGGCTCCAGCAACCCTTCTAAATATTTACAGGGCACTGATCCGGACAAAAATTGAGTACGGGTTTCACATAATGAACACGGTCTCCATCCACTTATTATGATATACAAATAAGAATAATACCTGAGTTGCCAATGGTGTTGAGCTTCTTAATAAAACACTTAGTTGATTGAGTTGAGCACAAATAAAATATAAATTTGGAAAGTAAAGTTGATAGTATACAATGCACGTGATGTTAACTGCAGCGTGTAGGTTGATGTGTTATGCCGGTTGGCGCGCCGGCAGATGTTGACTTCGGGAAATGAAGTGCAGAGTGCGCGTAAGTCGCTGCACCTCTGGTGAGGTTGATTGCGGACTTACCACACGTTCTGGCACGAACATGTGGTATTTACGCAACATGATGAAAATATTATTTTTAAAAAATTTTTACAAAGCATGCATTAATTCTTTTTTAGTTTTATTTTCAATTTTCTTTAATTCTGATAAGTAATTTTTTTGAAAAGAAATATTCTCTTCTTTTCCTGTCAAACTGAATAAGTCTTATCAAGTCTTAATAACTCTTTGAGAAAGTCCGAAATTACAGGGAAAATTCGACTTTTCCCTAGCGGATCCATATACACCGTGTAAACTTAGTGTACCCGTATGAAAATAAAATATATGTTAAAAATATATCGCAAAATATATTGTAAATAAGGTGTAATATATTCGGCGAAATTAACTATATGATTTGATGTATTTTTTCGATATAATTAAAGTATATCATCTTTATACAAATTAAATTATATGATAAAAGATATAAAATAATATACGTGAAGAATATAGGTAAGTATATGATTACAATGCATATACAACATATACAGTAAACGTATATTACGCAATTATACGTTAATATAATAATTAATCTACATTAAAGCATACATTTTTAGCAATATATTTTTTTATAATATCGCCATGTATAATAGAATATATATTGTCAACAATATATGATACATTATATTTTTTGTGTAAAAAAAATATATTTCAGTTTTGTGTGTTTACAAAAGTCACGTGACTTTTAAAGAGTAATAAATAGACAAGCATACACGAGAATTTGTCGCGCAAGTCATTGGTAAATGAATTTTAAAAATTTCTCGATGGCGGAAACAGAACCAAAAATCGACTACTCCGAAACTAGAATTTGAATTAAAGCTGTCTTTGTTATCAAAGAGGTTTTTTTTGTACAATTGGATGTCGGAGTTCTATGTCGACTGACCACATCTATATTACCCTAGTAATATTGATATTATAGCAAGTCTTTGCGGAAAATACTTGAACCAGCTCTTTGCAAAGAAGCAGGCAATTCTTGAACAGGACAAGTAATTAAGATTCAGTATCCAAAACTGCAGCAGAAATCGGAAAGTTTTCCGAAGAAATCATTCAACAAGACTTACTCGAGTCTATTGAACAAGAATTTCCCTAGAATATCCCTGGGTTTCCCGCATGGAACAATACATATGTGAAAAATATATGCGAAAATATATGTAACATATATAAAGTGGCAGAGATAGCCGTGCAGCACACGTCTGACTCGGGCGATTATACATGTTAAGCAGCATTAAGCGTGCTCAGTACTTGGATGGCTGACCGCTTAGTCGATGTTGGCTAGTGCAAGGGATCTCTGCACACTAGGAGAGGGAGCTAATGCTCCAGTGGTCGATAAAGAAGAGATTCCTATCGATCACTGTAGGCTTAACCCAGCTCTGACTGTACTAACATGGGTTTTTTCTGTGGTTTCCCCATGTTACTGTTATTTAGAATCTTAAATTTAGAGGGATTTCAACGGTTAGCTGGTAGACGATAGACCAGAAAGGGAACACTGGATCTGATCAGCAGTTGTTGGACGTATGTTAGGTTAGGATCTTAAATTTAAAGGAATTTCAAGGGTTAGCTGGTAGACGAGAGACCGGAAAGAACACTGGATCTGATCAGCAGTTGTTGGACGTGTTAGGTTAGGATCTTAAATTTAAAGGAATTAGTTAGGTTATCTGAATGTTAGGTTAGAATTTCAAATTTCATGGTCTATTATTGTTTTGTGACATTTCATTAACGTTTATTTCTTAACTATATACAATTATTTACACCGACACATATCCAGTTGCCATTATTGTAACATTTCTGAACTGCAAAAATGTATGTATGCAACGTATTGCCCTTCCATAACGCCCATGATCATAACCCTTTGCGCTACCATTTCAGTGTGTACCGCAGTCAGTTGGTTCACCCTGTCATTCAATACAATCAGGTGGTCTAGTCTTCGGTCTTTCATGATTGGTTGTTTCTTCAGTGCATAATGTCGTCCAAGTAAGTAAGCGTTCGTCTTGTCATGGTGTTTTATTCCGATGAATTTTGTTATTTCAATAATCTGACCGTTTTTTAAAATAACTGTGTAGTTTTTTCGTTTTTTTTCCTGATTGTACTTTTCGCTGGTTATAATTTCATTGTTCATGATGCATCGTTTCCAGCTGTAAATTGTTGTGCTGTCATCAGTGTAAACGCCCAACTTTCTAAGCACAAGACTGTCGTTTTCACCCAGTTTGTTCAAAATTGTAGCTTTCCCCAACACTTTGCAATTCCCTAGCTCCAAATTGGAAGTTGGTTTTGTTTTCTTGTTTATCAGTTTTTCAAGGAACTGGCTCTGGTCATTGGTTAACTCATTTCGGCATAGAATCTTCAATCTGTCTATGACACATTTGAGTCTAAACGAGTCGCAGATTTGAATGGACACTCCGTTCGGACTTTTAACAGAATTTTCAATACTTTGATTGAAATCCTCGTAAATGAACGCACTGTGCGTGAACAGCGGTCCCCAATTCTCTACACTCCTTCCTAAATGTGCCAGAAGATGAACATTGAAGCTCACATACTTTTTGCCATACAACGACTCAACCCCCACCAGGAATTCTTTCAAGCATTTGTCAGCATACACGATTTCGGACTTCATGATCGACTTCTTAGTCAGAATTGCGATCCCGTCGACCAATAAAGCCCAATGCTTCACATATTTAGCAGGAAAGAAGATATTTAGAACCGGAAGGCTGTAAGCAAGCAGGAAGATCACCCACTCATGAGCTTTCATGTGTCCCCGTTCTTTTAAACCTTTAGGAATTCTGGAAAAGTCGCTTGTTGGAGAAAGGGAGAGAATCCAGGAATCTACTTCGTCAAGTACGTTTCCGAAATAGAATGCCTCGCCCGAATTCGTAGAATCAAACCAAAGATTTGCAAACTGGCGACACACGCCCAGTGCAACGCAGTGCATCCAGTCAACGTCTATATTTGTAATTATATCATACATTGGTATGTCACACAAGATAGATTCCTTCTTGATCCCTTTTCTTTCTTTCTTTTTTGTCGCCTGAGCGTGAACAAGTGTTTCCTGATGCGTTCGCAAGCCATCACCAAAAAAATCGCCGTCAATAGCAGGGTAAACTCTAGCGAATCCTCGACCCTTCTCAATGGATTCTCCAGGATGCAAGCACAATCCACAGCCATATTTACCATTAAACTGAGTAGTACATTGCACGAGTGGCCTGGCGACTGAATCACATATGCCCATCAATGTAACTACGCGTTTTTTGTGAATTTGACCGTTGTAAGTGTATGTGAATCCCTCTTCGTACAGCTTCTCTGCTTCATGCACGAATGGAGTTAGGTAAGAGTTCATGTTCTTAGGTTTTCCGGTGCCAAACCAAACACTACACATTAAAACATGATTCCGTCGTTCGCATGGACTCAGCTCGTTAATCGTGGACAACACAGGGTATGCGGAAGTATTGGAGCTTTCGAAAATTGGCGCACCGTCGACGTTAAAGTTGATGGAAATAAGGTCATCACTAACCATAACTTTCTTGTAAGCTTTGCCATCAAACAGGTCTTCAACAGCGTATGGGGATCGTTTTTGACGACTTTTGGAGTACAAGTGATGGGCATCAGTCATTTCAAAAACTTCTCGAAGTTGGTCAGTCAAGGACAGATAAAGAAATGAACCGTTGTTGGACTTGCGGTCGATTTTTGAATGACAGTAGCGACACCTGACGAGAATGTTATTATCCGTGCCAAGATACTCGTGACATTGTTCACAAATGAAGTGTGTCGAGATATTTTGTGAGTACTGATCGATGAGGAGTTTCCAATAATATTTGGATGATCGCGGTGAACCAGAAACACATGAAATATTAAGCAAGTTCAAAATATCTTGAGCAACAGTATAAGTAGTGTTGCGTCGCCATTTTATAGCCATAACTAACAAATTTTTAATGAGTTGACTTCGTGGGATCTCTTTTCCACTCGTGGACGTAGAACGCTGAGTAAGTGGAACAGTGATATTTGAGACGTCAGGGTTAGGAAGGACGATCTCAATCTGATTGATGTCGAAGATACTGCAATCCGATTGCTCAGAATCCTTAAATTGAAAAAAACACAGGCTATAATATGAATAGTCGGCGGAAACTCTATTAAACTTAGTAAATTAAAAGAAAAATAACACAGATTAAATAAAAATCATCTGGGTAAGAAGACCACCCATTAATCCGCAAGGGATGATTGTTAAACTATTACCCAGTGATCACAGGAAGATCAGCTAACCATCCAGAAATGATCATCCAATCATTTCATGGTGATCAACCATTGGTCTCAGTAAAATTAGGTGTTGATTCCAGCAAGATTAGCTATTGATCCCAGGAAGTTTAGCTATTGAAACCTGGAAGATGATAGGTTGATTTGACTGGGATTATCCAATGATTTTTTAGAGATCTTCGATTGATCTCGCTGGGATCTTTTGCTAATTTTACCAGTATCACGGAATGGATGTTTTAAATTATTAGTTTTTGAATCCTCACTTTGACAGCTGTATTCTCTGCTGGTAATTCGCAATCAGGAATGGAACTCATGACGTCATCGCAGGTCATTAAATCACTTATGGTAACATCCTTTTCGCATGCTGTAGAGCTCGATTCTCCTTGAGAGATTTGTTTGAGGCTGTAAAGTATATTTTAAAATAGTAAATTTATGTTCCGATTGATTCATTAAAAGAAAAATTCAGTCCGCCCTAACGGTTGACACATATTCTTAATTATTTAAACCTACTGCTTTGCTAGATGCCTTCTTCGCCAGTCATACTTCGTTCTTGTAGGGATCTTTCTGGTGCTGTTGAATAAATTGTACTGCTTGTACGGTCCTCGGGGATGTTTTCTTTTTATTTTTTCCATTTTTTTATTGAATTGATCGAGTCATTGTTTTCTTGTGTTGAGAATGTTTGATTAATTTAATTTTTAGAATCTAGAGCTAACGTCAGTTTGTTAAAAATAAAGTGACGCTCGATGTCAATAAATATTTAAATTTTCAAGCTGTCATTGATCTGCTTAGAAATATTTTATATTTACACTCCATCCTCTAAATTTATCCTTTACAAAATAATTTTTTCATCCTAATTGGTATGTCTGCACCCAAAAAACCATTGCTTGCGCTAGTACAATGGATAGGAGGTGAGTATGATCTCACGTACACGGCAGGTGTCCCAGTCGATTGGATCTTTGATTTCGACCCATCTACGTTTGAATCGGTGGATGAGGACGTGTCATATGTGATCGAATGGCGTGAGAGTTCGAAAAATAAGAAGCCGAAGAAAGGCTGGAAGTGTTTCGACGCTCGTGTAGTCATGGTTTCTCGTAAGTAAATTTTCATATTTTATACACAATTAACGCGTTTATTATCACTGTTGGGTAAGTTTCTTCCATTCAGTGCACGAGATTTTTTAAAATACGATAATAATGTTTTTAACGTTTGACAGGGAGCCTAAATTCTTTGGAAAGAGAGTTGGCGATCTTGGAAGGTATTATCTCACCGTTACGACCCGAACGTACCCTCGAAACGATTCGGAACAATTTGAAAAATCCGGTGAAGAGGACTTTGGGCGATGCCCTTATTGATTCCGATGGTGTGCAGTCCGAGATTCCAGTAACTTTCAATGATTTATTTGTTTATTAGTCCTTTAAGGTATTATCCTCGTGACCTATAGTAAGAGTAAATTTTGGTATAGTTTAGGCTACTGTTGTCTTTCTCACTTGCTATTCCTTACTCACTTTTACTCATGGTAATTTTTGAATAATGTCCTTATTTTTTAATAATATTTCAAAATCTAGATAGTAACCATCAATGGAAGTTTAAAAAAAACAAATAATAGTTGTTTTTTAATGGTAGTTTAGTTTTTTATGAAAATCTTAGGAAAAGTTTCTTAGTAATAATGTAATATACGAGTAAAATTTTCGGTATCCGGTATATCATAGTGCATAACCTCCTCCAAAAATTCAAACTTTGAAATTAAATATCTCTGAAACTAGATAGTCAAAAAATTTCAATTTGCGCCAATCGATGCAGAATTATATGAATATTATTATGTCAAATTTTTAAAAAATTCCTAAGAAAACGCCTCTGGCGAGGGTAATACCTTAATTGACCCAAAAAATTAGTCGATTGCTCTAATAGATAAATTTAGTTTTGCTTTGAAATTATTTTGTTGTTTCTTATAGTTTCCTATATTATAATATTTAACCTCCATTTTTAAAGAATTGAAAAAATAATTGGTTAAATTTGTAGGATTCATCTGGAAAGAAGAAGAAGAAGAAGAAGAAGAATGAGAAGACGAAAGATACTGTCATCGAAGAAAATGAAAACGGCGCTGGGAATGCAGGCTTGGAAGTTCCAAGGGTTGAGGAAGAAAATCCAGACTTGGAAGTTCCAAGAATTGAGGAAGAGAATCCAGACTTGGAAGTTCCAGTGGTTGAGGAAGAAATTGTAGGTGTCAATCAGGATCAAATTTTAAATCAGCAGATACATCGTGGTATGTCTTCTTTTAGAATATAAATAATTATTTCATGTTTAACCTCCAAAAATCTGGAAATCAGTTGATTATGCGGGTTGCCTTTGAGACTTTTTGCTATTTTTGAGTGCTTTAGGCTTAAGATCTAAAAATTTTTACTTAAATTGGCTCTAAAACTGTTTATTATTACATAGCTGCAATGCTTTTTGATGATACAGTGTTCTTAGATCATACATATGTGACAGAAGAGGTTTATTCTTAAAAATGACAACGCTGTGAGCGGAAAACTATTAACGACTCTGATCACGTGATGAGGGAAGCACCAAAAAATATTTTCTAGCAAAGTTGGACTTCAAATTAATTACTCTTTCGGACAATTAAAAAATAATTTCACTAGTTTTTTCAAAATTTTCACTTGAAATTAACATTACGTGTCAGATCTTTGTCAAAATTCAAATTTTTAATTTTTACCGGACCCTAAAGTTACTTCTCCTGAAGAAAATTTGAAAATATCTTACATTAATTTTCCAAAAAGTCTCAAGATAACCATTCAATTTCTAAGCTACACTGAAAACTTCAAATTACTTTGTGTATTCTTGAATTTGATTGAGTAATTTTTATTAAATTTATTTCAGATAATCAAGCTATTAAGCGAACGTTAGATCTCTTGGTTGCTGAAGTACGAAACATTAAAGCATCTCAAACTGAAATCCTTCAACGCCAAGTTGGGATTCAAAATCCTCCGCAGGATCCCAATGCGCAAGTGAGTGTTATCCACAGAAATAACTTCTGATACTTTAAAACGGGAAGACTGATGCAATTTCAAAAAAAAAAAAATCGGACTGAAAATAAAAATTCAAAGCATTGAACATTTTCAATTTTTATAGCGGGGAGTTAAAAAAAAATTTATAATTTACCTCTAAATATTGAAAATTAAAAAAAAACTCATAAAGATGTTGGTTTCACCCCGATTCTCGAAAATCGAGTTATCACCAGATCTCCACGTTTTAAGGTCTTACGAAGACCTCTCATAGCATTTGAATGGCTTGACCGATCGAAACGGGACTTGCGGCATTCGAAAGGTCGTCACTAGGCTTAGATTTTCCATAGGATTTGAACCGATAGATTTTGTGAAATCTCAAAAATAAAAATTTTGAAAAATCGATTTTTGGAATAACTTTTGAACGGTTGTACCGATTGATTCCAAAAACTAATTAGCTCTGCTAATTGCCGTTTCGAAATACAAAATCGGTCAATTTGTTCGTGAAATATCGTTGTCAAAAAATTTGGATAAAAGTGTTTTTTTAGAATAACTTAGAGACTTTTTGATTAATCGATTTTACACTCAGAATATTATTTTTAGAACTCAAAAAACTGCGCCGATTGCCGCCTTGAATATCGTCATGAAACGACGCGCTAAAAAGTTATGGCTTTTTAAAAATTTGCCAAAAAAAGGTTTTTTTAACATAACTTTGAAGTTTTATGACTAATCAATTTATTACCTCGGACACCATTTTGAGTACTCAAAAAACTACGTCAAATAACGTTGTAGAAATTAAAATCGGTCAATTTTTTTCGTCAAATATCGCTGTTGTGAAAAGTCTAAAATAATTTTTGAGCTCTTCGAGCTCAAAAATCATCGATGTCGATTTTTTGAGCTCGCAAAGCTCTATAATATACTTCTAAGCTTACTTTAGCGCGTTTCAAGAGTAGATAAGCGGGAAGTTGTGGGGATAACTTGCAGGGTCAACCGCTTTTCGAACTTTTTTTTTAAATTCCCTCTAAGAAAATTGAAAATTTTCTAAAATTGAGAAATCATTAATTCTATCCTGATTTCCGAAAATCGAGTTTACACTAAATCTCTACATAGTGAGGTCCTATGAAGCTATCCTGACTATTTTTTCAGGTTGAAATCGGCCATGCTGGATCAAATGTGTTTGTTTCTCGCAACCAGTGGGATACGGCGAATAGTAGGGACACGTTCCATAGTATGGGTAAATCGCTGGTAAAGTCATTGTTTCCTGAAGAAGTTTTGCTGCGAAGTAACTTCCAAGGAGGGGCCAGCAAAATTAATAAAAATGCGCCTCAACGCCTGGGTTTGAACCGAAATATCATGGCTGCAATTAAAGGTTGGGAAAAAAAATTAAAAAATCCAAAAGTGCACGCCTCATGACGTTCATTTATAACTTTTATAACATTATACATCCTTGAACATTCCCTGGTTAAAAATAGTGATTGAAAATAATTGAGAAGCGGTCACTCCATGCAAACTGTATATCTATATATACAAAGAAAAGAATTGAAATTATTGAAAAGAATTCGAATTTCATCATTTTCAATTCTTTTCAATCAATATTTTTAAACAGGGTTTTCTAATGCTACGCATTATGAGTCGTGCAATTTTCAAAAGATTATAGTCGGAGCTTTGGCGTTTAGCGGTAATTAGCAGTTAGGAAATTCGATAATTGATATCAGTGAAAAGAAACAAACCTATTTTAAGCATTCGGTTTATATGAATAGTTGAACAAATTTCGTTTTTAATTTAATTTTTGATGTTTCGGGCGACTTTAAATTGAGATGAAAAAATACTGCGTAAGAAGCAAGTAAAATTTTTCAATCGTAGAGAGGTCTAATGCTTTGCTCTATGAGTCGTGCAATCAGCACAGTTCTTGCTCATTTGTGTCAGCAATTACCGATTATGACATCTGATGAAGCAAAATGATTAGAAAATATTAAAAAAAAATATTAAAATATTAGATTTTAAATCATCTTAAGTCATTTTCAATTATATTGAAATCTATTGAAATACTATCCCGTTTGAGTGTTTAACATGTAAAATTATTTTCTTATCGTTTTGCTTAATCAGAATCTGTATCCTTTGAGCTTGACGTATTGGTAAATGATTCATAATCGTAATTTTTAATCATACATTTTATAGAGGCTGTAAAACAGAAGTTCCCCGCAGACTTTAAACAAACTTTGTTTGGGATGTCCATCAACAACATGATGACCGAGATGCGGAGGAAAGCCCAGATTGCTGTTGAGATTGAGGTAAAATATTATGTTGATATTTAAGGACGTTTGATGACGAGAAAAGGACACCAATAGTCAATGGCTATTGATTTCTTTCTCACTCACTAGTGCTGCCGTTCTTTGCCGACTATTGCTCAATTACTTCCACTCACGTGAATCATCAAAAGTCACTAACTTTAAACACTATTAATAGAAAAATTAATACAGCTCGTTTATGTTTTTTTTTTTTTAAAAATACTAGTGATGTCGTTATTTAAATATTCTCAGTTTTTTAAAACAATCTTAAGAAAAGTACGCTTGTTATTCAATAAAATGCTTACTCTAACTACGGTGAGATTAGACAGACTTAAAAGTATGTGTATTCAAAAATTAAAAGATATTGTAACAAAAGTGATTTTTCACCAAACGTCCTTAAGATCTTGAAGGTCAACCTCAAAGTTCTTGACTACTCCTGAATTGAATTTTGCTGATAAAATTCCATTGTGCGAATTATCATTTCCTATGTGGGTTTCCTACCCTTTCATTCAAATAATCCAGTGGTGTGATGCTTACCACGTTACGTAACTCGTTAAAAAAAAGCCGATAGGTTATTTGTTGTAGAATAGCGGCCCTCTAGAGCAGAATGGAGTTAACTACTTACAAAATAACTCTTCTTTTCTTCGTTCGTGGGCTTACGGTGTTGGTCATGAATCAGGAATCATGATCCTTAATAAGCTGGACACTGTTTTGCTGACTATAGTGCATGCTGTATTTAGGTGTTCACGAAAAGATAGCTTTTCGTCTAACGTTACTCCCAGACAGCGCACTGCCCTTGTTGATGTCAGTGTTATTCCATCAATGTCCACGGTGAGGAGTTGTGGAAACCATTTCTGACGCGTCAGGACAACCATTTTGGTTTTGTGTTTGGCCAGTCTCAGATGATGCTTTTCCAGCCGAGTCTCCACGATGTCAATGGTTTCTCGAATCAGTAGTTCTGCATCTTCTCTACTGTTCACTTCTATTGTGGCCGTGACATCATCAGCAAAGTCCTTGAGCTCTACTTGTTTTGACAGCGGAATTTCCAGCAACTCGTCGAAATTCGCGGTTCATAAATCAGGGCCCATGGTTAAGCCCTGTGACACGCCAGCTGTTATGTCATGTTCTTGTGGGCTTTCCGTGGTTTCTGCAATCAGCGTTCTTTCAAGGCAGTCATCAAACTATTGCCAAATTTTTCAGCTCTGCTTCAAACCTGTGCTCCAAGGCATCCAAGAGATCTTCCCAATTTGTGAGAAGAATACACGCCTTGCGAGCTTTGAAACTACCAGAGCATATTTCTGTTGCCGTCCCTACAATTTCATAGTGTGTGTGTGTGTGTGTGTGTGTGTGTGTGTGTGTATTGGTATGAACACACTTGAAAATATTTTTCTCCATATGATTTCTAGAGCTTTGCGCTCAAAATACTCGGAAGTAGTGGAAAGTTTCAAGGATTGCCTGCAGGATGAACCACTGTCCAGATTTTTTTCTAAATAAGATTTCTTTTTTCTTTTATCTCATAATTCCTTTAATTAAAGTACGAATTCTAATAAAAAATTATTTTTCTGTTTCAGGATCAACAAGAAGCCAACTGACTGAGGGGAAAAACGTGTTTTGGCGTTTATTTTTTTTTTTTAGCGCGTTCATTAAAAATAAAAAAAAAACAAAAATTTAAAAAAAAAAAAAAAAGAACTTAAAATAAAAATTAACAAAAATATTTTTATTAGGAGAACTTTACTTCTCGAATTCAATGTTGTTAAAAAAAAAATTAATCAATAAATTATTATTTCATTCCCGAGGAATTTTTTCGTTTCTGATATTTTTTAAGAAATGTACTCCATTTTTTATACAGCTATTAACAATCATACTTTTATATTCCATCTCTATACGGAGAGAAATTTATAAGAAAATTTCCAATACATAATGGGAATGGTTCCCATAATGTATAGGAAGTGATATGATGAAAATCTCAATTATAGTAACTATTACCATATTCATTATCGGAACGATTCCCATACGATATTGTAATAGTTCCTAATACATTATGGTAATAGTTCCCATACATCATGGCAATAGTTTCTATAATTATGGGAATCATTCCCATAATTATAGAAACTGTTCCATATGATTATGGGAATCATTCCCATAATTATAGAAACTGTTCCCATATGATTATAGGAACTGCTTCTATATGATTATTGGAATAATTCCCATATGATTATGGGAATAGATCCCATATATTATAGAAATAGTTCCCATAATTATAGGAATGTTTCCTACATTACTGTGGGAATGTGTCCCATAATATTATGGGAACTATTCCTATAATTATGGGAACTGTTCCTATAATTATGGGAATCATTCCAATACTGTAGTGACCATAAATATGGGTACCATTCCCATAATTATAGGAACGCTTCCCATAATTATGGGAACTTTTCCCAGAAGTCATGGGTAATATTCCCATAATTATTGAAAATCTGCCTATTATAATATGGGATAAAATTTCATCAAATTATGGGAAATATTCCCATATTTTTCTCTCCGTGTAATACCAAAAAGGCATATAAATATGTCTTTTTTCGTCAGCAGAGACAAAAATTTATATGCGAATCGTTTTAGCATTAGACACGCGATATATTATATGTAATTTTGAATTATTTTTTTATTATATTTTTTGCAATATATTATTGCGATATATTATTGCAATATAAATTACCATATATTCTTACTATATATTTATATATATTCAGAAATGATATATCTCAATTTATTGANAATAAATCTTGAGCGTAATCTACGTACTTAACTGCAATTAAATAATCGTTTAAAATTCTACAAGCTACATATAATAATAAAAAGTGACGATATTAGTATCACATAAAATATCTTTGAATGCAAGAGGTCCAATATACAATAAAAAAAACCGGAATTGAGTGGCTTTCCATTTTGATACCTGATCAATATCAAATAATTTTCGTTCAAACTCTACAGGAACGTCTCCTGATACAGAATTCATAATATTTTTTAAAATTGTCACTTTGAATTTGCGAAGTCTTGCACAATGTTTTTTATAACCAGTAATTTTCTAAAATATTCTTCATCGCACCAAGATACAGCAAATGCATCGAATCTAAAATTACGTCGTGTACAGGATCAAAACGTTTAATTTAGATAGTTTAGACTTCCCATCTAGATGATGTTCGGCTTGAACTTTTTTTTTAAATGATTTTTTGTACGCAACTCACAGTTAATGTCTGAATATACACGTTTATGATTGTTAGTAACACCTTTTATGGTACACCTTTCACAAGCATAAAAACCACCAGAGTTTTTAATATTTTTGATAAATGCTCGTGCAGGCGAATCTGCCACTATACATAGAATATCAAAATCATATTCATTTCCATTTAATGTCACTCCGTTTGATATATATGTATTTACTTCTTTGACAAAATCCTTTAAATAATCATTCGCAGAAGAAGGTTTTGAGTCACCACAATACAGTGCAACGGTAACGGGTTTAACGTCATAATTACGATTATGAACTTTTATTACAATAGGCCATACTTGCATCAGTGAATTATTGTAAAGAGCAATTCCATCAATGTGTACTTGAATCGAAATAGTTTTTTCTGTATATATATTTGGATCTATAATTTTTTCTAAAACATTCTTGACCCCAAGATAAATATAATCACCGTTTGTTTCACGTTTGCTGAGTACTGATGCCATTGGGCGACTATGCTTTTCTTGAGCAGCTGTCGAGCAGTTTTTGGCAAATTCTGATGCCCTTCATCTCGTAAAATCTTTAACAATTGCGTCACTACATCCAATGTCAATATATTAAGATTATCGAGAGACCAGGAACGGAGTTTTTCGCGTAAAGTTTTTCGCACAGTAACCTCTTCAGGATTCAAAGGTATTGAGTTATGTGGAGCATTATTTACATTATCACAAGCATTATCAGAAGCATTATCAAAAGCATTATCAGACTCACTGTCAAAAACATTATCACGAACAGTATCACAAACACTATCACTATTGTCCTTTTCATCACTGTCACTATTACTATAACAGTCATTAAAATATTTTGTGAACCTGATAGTTCTCCAGTGATGGAATTATTCTCACTCGCGGGGTTAATGATCTCATTACTCGATTGAACATTTTTTTCTCCAGGTTTATTAATTGTGTTCTGATTTTTACGCAATTGACGCCACTTCTTAAGTCTATAATAAGAGTCAGACATTGTTATTTTTATTTTGTCGGATAATTTATAAAACTAACCCTCAAGGTGGTGAACTCATGAAAAAAAGAGTAAAACAGCAGCTACTCGCAAAATAGTCATGTAATTAAGGATGACATTTTGCGCAAGCGCAGTAGTGTACGTGCGTAGAGGACCTCTGAGTTCCCTGTCCTGGTGCAAGCCTGGCACACGTTTAAATGGCCAGAGTTAGGTTACCCAGTCTTGGCCCAAGCCTGGCGTGCCATCAAATGGCCAGAGCTAGGTGAGCCAGTCTTGGGCCAAGACTGGCGCGCCATTGGACGGCCGAGGGTAGTTCACCCAGCCTTGGCCCAAGTCTGGTTCACTAAAGGAACGGCCGAGGCTGAGTTGGCCAGTCTTGGCCCAAGCCTGGGACGCCACGCCTGGCGTCCCAGGCTTGGGTCAAGACTGGCCCCGTTGTTCAACTCTGGGGAGTCCTACATGGGATACGCTGATCAACTCATCAGTAATTTTTAGAAAAGTGCATAAGCAGCTACATGTCAGATTTCTTTTTCAATTTATTTTTAATCTAATTGGCCGGTTTTTATTGTGGATGTGCTTAAAACAATTATTCGTTTCGATTTTTCAAAATTAAAAGTTCATCAAAAGGATTGTGATAATACTATAAATTATAGCAGTGATTGAGTGTCTACAACATTTACTTGTTTAAAATTAATCTCGTTATTTCAATATTTAGCGTCAAACTCAACTATCATTTATAATTTAAAATCTGTGAACATATTACTGTTGTGTATACATAATTGACACGTTTGTTGTACATTATTTTACTTTTTAGTTTGTTTTTTCCTATTTTATTCGAAGTGAAGTGTTTTGTTTAAGAATTAATTAAAAGCTAAAATACTATTGTGATGAAATATTTGTGATTTTGTGGAATTATTGGCCACTGTAGTGCAGTACGACGTTTTTTTTTTTTTTGTTGATTTGGGAAAGTAAGAATGTTTTTTATATTTTATATTTTATAACCCTATATTTAATTCTATTGAAACAGGTACTTAATTTTTTTTTTTTGGAAGTGTTTACTTTCACGGTCAATGGAATTAGGGGTAATAAGAAGTGAACATGATGAATTTTTATCGAATGGTCAATTTTTTTTGTTTCGTAAAATTTATCAAAATAAGAATTATTAAAAGAAAAAAATGAAAAAAAAAATTAATTTCAAAAATATAAAATTTTTAATTAAAAAAAAAATTTTTGATAAAAAAATTGAAAATTGATAATTTTTTCTTTTAAGTTATTATTTTTTACACGTACAATAAGAATATAAAAAGAATCTCTTGCTAAGCCTACATGAATAAATTTTATTGCTGATTTTTGTGTGAGATTATATTTTTATTAATATTCAAATTGTAAAAACAAAATAAAATCGTTTTTGATTATTTCAATGGCCAGTATCATGGATCAACTTTATAATAGACCAATGTGAAAAAAAAAAAATTAAAATTAAAATTTTACGGCCAAAAAGTAGATAACCGGGAAATGAACATAATTATATACCAAATTATTTTTCAACAATTAATAAATAAATAAAATAAAAAAGAAATTGAAGTTAGAAAAACGGTGAACTGGTTTTTAATTTGCTTATCTAAAATTTATTAATATTTAATTTACTGTCTTTTAATTATAGAGGTCAACAAATACCTACGATTTCTTCAAATATACTTTTATGTAATTGAATGTCTTTCAAATAGAATGGTTCAATTCATCGAGTTTCGCGACATATTTTTTCACTTATTAAATAGTATCCACTTGAAGAATAAACTTGAATATTTATATCTCTCAAATATCTAACGCATATATTTTTTTGTACAGTATAAAAACTTTCATAGTATAGTAAAAGCCCGAAAATAAACTGATTCAAGGGCTTGACTTATTAAAACAAAAGTTTAAAAAGAAATGTTACTATATTTAGTAATATTTAAATTTAAATTAGGAAAATAAAATTCATGGATGTCACAAAAAGATGGATTCGCAAAAAAAAATAAAAAGTTGACAATTTGATATTTTCTACTTAAAATTAGAAAATACAATAAATTAAATAAAAGTTTATACTCAACAAAAAAATTTTTATTTATCAACTGAGACTTGTAGAAATAATTTTTTGTAAATATATTCGTCTTAATTTTTTATATTTCTTGTAGAATCATTGATGATTGTCATCAGCTTAAGAATAATATACACTGAAAAAAAAAATTCTTAACTGGAGTGCAAATTTTTCTTGGCTCAAGAAAATATCAAGGAAGATTGAAAATTTCTTGAATGAAGTTAAAGTTTCTTGAGACAAGATAAATTTCTTGAGCCAAGAAAATTTCTTCTTGCTCCAAAATAACTTTTGTTTTCCTTAAAATTTTCTTGGCGCAAGAAATTTGTTTTTTGTGTGTAATAATTAGGAATCGAGTACGAGGAGCTACAAGAAGTTTAGCTAAAATTAGGTGGTAAGTTATTTAATTAAAATTTTTCTCAACCTAAACCTTTATTCTCTTTTATAAAGAAGAAAAAAAAAGGCATTTGAGCACAAATAAAATTTGAGTTATTTTCTTTTATCAAAATATAATTTTTACTATCGAAATCAAACCAATATTGGACATTGACATTTTCTTAATCATAATCATGCATTCTATAGTTAGCAACATGGTTACATGAAATGCAATAAATAAAAAGAAAACAGGTTTAGTAATCAATAAAATAAAAACTTTAATTTTTTTCATTTGAATGTCAATTTGTTTAAGGTTTAGAAAAACAACTTCTCGTGATTTGTCTGATAAATTAGATGTGTTAAAGAATTTATAATCTAAAAATTATTTCACAAACAAGTTAGGTTACTTTATTGTGTTAATTAATCTTTAAGTAAAAAATTGGTTGTCTGTAAAGTCGGTTTACGGACGATAGTTTTACGTGATAACGTCATAAAGAAACATTGATGGAAAATTGCATACTTTTATAAATTGAATTGAATTATTATCACTTAATTATCATTGTTTTGTATTTGAAAATTAAAAAATTTTAAATATTTAAAAATTATTTTAACAAAAAAAAAGTACTTTTATACTATTAATACATTGATAATTAAAAATTGATATCATAATTTGATAATTGATATAATCATTATTATTTATAATTAATATTAATTATTAATATTATCAATAATAATAATTTGATATAATTTGACATAAATATTTTTAAAACTAGTTAAGAACATTAATTTTTAATTTTCAAATATTATTTATAGTTATTGCAAATTTAATTTTAGTGCTTTGTTTAAATATTCTCGAACAATTAGTTATAGAACAATATTCGAACTGCTAGCTCTGACGTCACACGAGAAGAGAGATGTATGTGTCACAAGCAAACGCTTCGACTCTGGCCTCACTGCTTCGGCCGATCGAGCCTCTTTATCGCTTGTTGCGCGCTCTCGCTTGCACTCTCAGACTCAGACGGAACGCGACACTTTTTCGTGTGCTGCCAGTGCTTATCAATATATAAGACGTTATCACGTGAAAAACTTTTCAAGAAAAGCTTTGATTTTAAATGTGATGTCGAAAATTTTTTTTACAAACAAATAAAAATAAACCTTTTATTTTTTTTTAATCAACGCAAAAAAAATAAGATTTAAAATTGGATTATCTTGAGTTTGTGAATTAATTTTTCCAACCGTAACTATTTAAAGTAAAAACCATTGTTAGAATTTGAACACCTATTTAAATTGTTATTTTTTCCTTTTTTCAACTTTAAAAAATAGATTTTATTTTAACTGCAATTATGATGCTTTGATGTAATATGTACTTTTTATTGGTTTCTAATTATCAATACTTGCATGTATTAGAATTTTTTTTAATTTTTTGCATCTATATAATAATTCATGTTATTGGATGTTTTCTAAACTCTACAACGTATCATGAAACGGTTCAACACCGATTATTATTACTCAACCTTTCTGTTGTTTTTCTTATCTTAAAGTTCATTTATCTGTTTCTACGTCTTCAAGTGTGAAATAATATTATAATTTTAGTCGTTGCATCCCAAAATTCTTACACATTTCTTATATAAATAAATTAAATGAATATGAAATACCTTTTATTTTTAAATAGATTTCTGTAGAAACGAAACTCAATTGTACATATTAATCGAGAACGTGAATTGATTTTTTAATATATAACACAATTTAAAAAAGAAAAAGAAAAAAGTTTCAAAACTTTTAGTTGCAAAATTTTTAGCAGTATTTTTAAGCATAAATCGAAAGTCATGATTATTACATTTCTTACTCAGAAATTCCACGTTATAAAGCAAGATAATTATTTTAGCCACGATAACATTTATTTTCCTGAATATTTGTCACGATTTTTTTTGTACTGCAAATTTTGTACATCTGTGTATTTATCGTAATCAATAATCTTATTTTCTTTTTTAGTTTAGCAGTTTTGTACAGCTAAAATTTAACGATGACAGACTGTGATATGTACTGTCTGGTTTTGAACCATTTAAATGGGAGGAAAAATATAATGAAAATCAACGATGTTTACATAGCTGGATCCAATAATGAAATAAACTCGAGCCACCAAGAAGGATATTATTGCATCCAATTATGGTACGACGAGCTCACTGCGCGTCCCGGTAGAGGGCAAAAAAACCAAAACTGTAGTTACTGTTGAGAAAATTGGAAGTACGTTGTTTTATAGACTTACATTTAACCCTTCGTCACTCGCATGATTTTTCCACACGAGATTGATGGCGTCATGAGCGCTACACTGCCGTGTTATTTATATAGGACAATTAACTTACAGCGGATCTTGAGGAACGAAAAAATATCGACTTTTCACATGCAATTTTTCCGCTCCTTCGATGGATATTTAATTTTTTACATCGCTCTGAAATATTTTAAGGCATATTATTGACCTAAATATTCGACATACTTCAAAGGACGATTACTAATTTTGTCAAAGTTTGTTGAAAAAATATGTTTAGGAAAAGAATTAAAAACCAAAAGAGCGCAGCGCTCTGCTCATGATGCGAGTCACGAAGAGTTAAACAACTTTAATATTGCTGTTGATACTATTTAATATGAATATTGTTCTAGAAAATAATAGATTAATAGTAAAATTTAATAATTTCAGCCTACCAACAATTAGTAGACTACAAGAAAAACCAAATGGCAATGGGAAAAAGGTGCCGAAAGCCTAAATTGCAGCAATTTACACCCCATGGCAGACCACAGCAAACAATAAAAAATAAGAAGGTTCTTATGAAAGAAGAAAAAGTTGATGCTGCAAAAAAAAAGTACTGATATTTATTTAATAAATAATAAATAATAAGGTTATTTACAATTAGATGTAACTGTATTTTTTAATTAATTGCAGAGGTCACTAAAAAAACAGAAATTAAATGTAATGAAAGAAAGCGATAGCCAATATGCCAATTCAACAGACGGAAATTAGAACGCAGCGACTTAGAATTGCCAGACGGAGAGACCATTAACCCGCATAATTCGACATTGAATGCGAATTCAGAATCGTCTTATGCGACCGAACCTGACAAACTGGTAAGGATGGTATTTAATTTAATTTTACTATTATTTTACAAAAGGTTGTAAATTAATAATTAATTTTTTGGAAACAAGGATTTTTGAATTTCAAAAAGCTAACGATATAATTCCAATTAAAATATTTATTAATAGATTATTGCTGATTACCGTTCATGTTAAGCCTTTATTTTGAAGGATTCATTTCATCTAATTTTCTAAACATGTCTCATAATTAAAAATTGTTATACAGTAACGAAATGATAAAGTATAAATTATTAAAAAAAAAAAAAAAAAAAAAAAGTATTAATGTTGAGAGTTCTGGTTATAATTTTGACATTGAGAAAAGTTTGAGAGATATCAGCTCTACTTTTTATTTATAAATTGACGAATATAGAGTATTTTCAATAGACAACCATGATTTTATGTTTCATAAATGGGTTTGTTGTAGTCCAACGAGGAAAATCAGAACAATCCTCAAAAAGTCGAAGGCAACGACTTAGAACTGCCAGACGGTGAGACCATTACCCCGTATAATTCGATATTAAGTACGAATTCAGAATCGTCTAATCCGACCGAATCTGACAAACTGGTAAGGATAGTATTTAATTTAGTTTGACTATTATTTTAAAAAATGTTGCGAATTAATAATTTATCTTTTGGCAACAAGAATTATTGAATTTTAAAAAGTTAACGATATAATTTCAAATAAAAATACCCATTAAGAGATTATTGCTCATTATCGTTCATGTTAAGCCTTGATTTTGAAGTATTCATTTCATCTAATTTTCTAAACATGTCTCATAATTAAAAATTGTTATACAGTAACGAAATGATAAATATAAATTATGAAAGAAAAAAAATATCAATGTTGAGAGTTCTAGTTATAATTTTGATATGGAGAAAAATTTGAAAGCTGTTAGTTTACTTTTTGCAAATAAATTTACGAATATAGTGAATTTTGACTTGACAAAAATGATTCCATTTTATATTAATGGGTTTGTTGTATTCCATCGAGAAAAATCCTCAAGATGTTAAAGGCAACTACTTACAATTGCCAGACGGTGAGAACATTACCCCGTATAATTCGACATTAAGTGCGAATTCAAATTTGTCTAATATGACCGAACTTGACAAACTGGTAAGAATAGTATTTAATTTAATTTGACTATTATTTTAAAAAATGTTGTGAATTAATAATTTTTTGGCAACAAGAATTTTTGAATTTCAAAAAGCTAACGATATAATTCCAATTAAAATATTTATTAAGAGATTTTTGCTGATTACCGTTTATGTTAAGCCTTTATTTTGAAATATTCATTCAATATAATTTTCTAAACATGTCTGATAATTAAGAACTCATATACAGTAATGAAATAATAAAGTATAAATTATTTAAAAAAAAAAAAAAAAAAAAAAAAGTATTAATGTTGAGAGTTCTAGTTATAATTTTGACATTGAGAAAAATTTGAGAGACATCAGCTCTACTTTTTGCTTATAAATTGACAAATATAGAGTATTTTCAATTGACAAAAATGATTTTATGTTTCATAAATTGGTTTGTTGTAGTCCAACGAGGAAAATCAGAACAATCCTCAAAAAGTCGAAGGCAACGACTTAGAATTGCCAGATGGTGAGACCATTACCCCGTATAATTCGATATTAGTACGAATTCAGAATCGTCTAATCCGACCGAATCTGACAAATTGGTAAGGATGGTATTTAATTTAATTTGACTATTATTTAAAAAAATGTTGCGAATTAATAATTTATTTTTTGAAACGAGAATTTTTGAATTTTAAAAAGCTAACAATATAATTTCAAATAAAAATATCCATTAAGAGATTATTGCTCATTATCGTTCATGTTAAACCTTGATTCTGAAGTATTCATTTAATCTAATTGTCTAAACATGTTTGATAATTAAAAACTGATATAGAGTAACGAAATCATAAAATATAAATTATAACAAAAAAAGAAAAAATGTGTTAATGTTGAGAGTTCGAGTTATAATTTTGATATGGAGAAAAATTTGAAAGCTGTTAGTTCTACTTTTTGCTAATAAATTTACGAATATAGTAAATTTTCAATTGACGAAAATGATTCCATTTGTCATTAATGGGTTTGTTGTAGTCCATCGAGAAAAATCGAAAAAATCCTCAAGATTTCAAAGACAACGACTTAGAATTGCTAAACGACGAGACCATTACCCAGCATGATCCGGCGTTAAATGCGAATTCAGAATCGTCTAATGCGACCTATCCTAAAAAACAGGTAAAGATGATATTTTTTTAAGTTGGCTATTATTTTTAAAAAAATGTTGCAAATTAATAATTTACTTTGTGGCAACAAGAATTTTTAAATTTCAAGAAACTAACTATATAATTTCGAATAAAAATATTTATTACAAGATTATTGCCCATTACCGTTCATGTTAAGCCTTGATTTTGAAGTATTTATTTAATCTAATTTTCTTAACATGTCTAATAATTGAAAACCGTTATACAGTAACGATATGATGAAGGATAAATTATGAAAGAAAAAAAAAAGTATTAATGTTGAGTGTTCTAATTATAATTTTGACATAGAGAAAAATTAGAGGGCTATCAGTTCTACTTTCTGCTTATTAATTTACGAATATAGTGTATTTTCAATAATCAAAAATGATTTTAAGTTTCATTAATGGGTTTGTTGTAGTCCACTGAGAAAAATGAGAACAATCCTCAAAAAGTCAGCAACGACTTAGAATTGCCAGACGGTGAGACCATTACCGCGCATGATCCGGCGTTAAATGCGAATTCAGAATCGTCTAATGCGACCAATCATAGTAAACAGGTAAAGATGATATATTTTTAAGTAGGTTATTATTTATAGAAATTTTCTAGATTGATGATTTTTATCGGGAATCAAAGATTTTGGAATTCGAAAGTACCGAAATTCCTAATTACAATATATATAGCATATAAATTATATTTTTGAGCTCGAAAAGCTCAAAAACGTCATCAGTGCAATTTTAAGCGCTTAGATATGGAATTAGCGGGAAGTTGCAGAGATGGCCTTTAGGTTCAACCTCTTTTTTTTTTCACTTTTTTTGCAATTTCTCGAAATCTACTGGCCCGAATCGGTTCCAACTTACAGAAAATCTAAGTTTGGCGAAGACCTTTCGAACGACACCCACTGCGATCAAATCGGTCAAGCCGTTCAAAAGTTATAAGAGGTTTAAACACACACACACACACACACACACACACACACACACACACACACACACACACACACACACACAGACGTACGGACATCATCGTAAAAATAGTCAAGAAAGCTTCTTAGGGCTTCAAAACGTCGAGATCTGTTGAAACCTCGATTTCGGCAAAACGGGGTAAAACCAATAATTTCCCGATTTTTCGAAAATCTTTGATTTTCTTAGCGGGAAGTTAAAAATTTAATTGGCTGTGTATTTATTATCACTAAGCTGATAATTTTGTAGCCTTTGTTAATTTTTTTGTTAATAAAATCAAAAATAATTTAGTCGGATAATTTTGTACATATTTAAGCCTCACAGAGAATCACCATATATATATTTTAATTCGGAATTTTGGTACTTTGAATTTTTATGTATTTATAACCTTATATTCTGTATAAAAACAACTGAAGAATGATTTTAATTTGTGTAGAATTTCGTCGTTAGTAATGTGCCTGTACATAAAAAAATAAACTTAAAATCACAAGAAAAGCATCATGATTTTATGAAGGAAGCAGACAATTTGCGACTGTTAACGTTGTCACTTCAGGAAGAGCTAACGAGAGCGCGAGATCAATGCAAATTTCAAGAAGCTTCGATCAAACGATTAAAAGAAGAATTGAATTCCAAGCGAAACCAAGAAAATTATGTCACTAAAGCAGACTTGGAAAATGCCGTAAAAGTACTGGCTGAAAAAATTGAGAATGTTAGAGACATGTTTCTTGTTAATCAGGAGAACTTGCTTCAAGATCGAAATGAAGATGCATCAATTCCAAATAGAATTGATAACCATCAAGCAAGACGGAGTGTAGTTTTCCGAGACTACGATTTCCCTGATCCTGATCAGCAGGATATGGTATGTATGAAATTGTCTATTGCAATAAAATTTTTGTTAACCAATTTTTACAATTTTTCAATTTCAGGTCGAAGTTTTGCCTAACAAAAAAATGCAAAAGAAAATTCTTGTCCAAGCCATTAGGCAGAAAAATATGAGGCAACGAGTATTCAAATTAGTTGAAGGGTATTGGCCAGACAAAGCTGAAAGGGCGAAGTTAGTGTTCGACACCAGGAAGAAAGGACGGAAAATTAAAAATAAAGAAGTCAAGGATATTATGGGTAAAAATATTTTTCAGTAGAATGTTAATTTAAACTTTCATCGTAGGTAAAGTAAAAACAAATTCATTATTTCTTTTAGATCTATGTTTGCGATGCAATCGAAGAGAAATAAATGGATCCCATCAATTTACGATTGATATGAAGGATGTGAAAGCTTGGATTTCAAGAAAGCTCACTAATAACAAATTTTATGAGAAAAAAAAAAGAGCTGCGGAAAGGGTGAAGAAATCGTAACCTATAAAGCTGAAAAAAAATACTGTTTTCCAAATTTTTATTTATATTTTATTAGATAGACATATATTTTTGTTTGTATCAGCATAAGACCGTTTTACATCATGCCATGTATGAAAATAGATTACATTTTTATAGTTTTTGTTTTGATACACCATTCTTGACTTTGATTTATTGCTTACAGCTAACAATAATTTTTGAATACCATAACTATGTACATTACATCGTTCAGTCACCATCATTCCTACTGATACATTTGGCACTCCTACTCATACTATGTATAATAGGGTGATTTAAAAAAAATTTTAATTTTTTTTTCTAACTTTTTCCCTCTCAAATGTTTCTATTTGATATAAAAAAATTCTCACCAAACATGGTCCCTATAGCTTAACTCTAAGGGCCGATATTTTTATTTTAGTTTCCCATTAAATTAACATAGGAAAAATTCTTTTTGTTTTAAATTGAATTTACACATAATTTACGCAATTTTTTACAAAAAACCATTTTATATTCTTAAAGTAGAGGTTTACAAAACTCTAAGACAAAGTATGATTATCTCTAGAAAAAGACTAGTTACAACCATTTAAAAATGACTTCATTTCGAAATGACTTAATTTCGAAATTTAAAGAAATAGTTGGCAATTGGGTCATTCCATGTCAAATTGATAAATAGTTGGAATCAACTCCTTTCGATTTGGACAAATTTTGGTCAGAAGTTTTTGTTTATCATTTAACGAACTCTGCCAAAGGAAAAAAATTGAACAATTTTTTTCAGAAGATATGCTAATTCAAAATTTCGCAATTTTTTCAGTTTTTCAATTTTGTCTTTGTAATATCTCGAACACTATTTTAGATACGGGAATGGCCTTTTATTAGTTTGAAAGGGGACACTTAGGACTATTAAAAAAAAAAATATTTTGAAAAATGACAAATTTGTCAAATTTTGAACTTTTGAAAATCGTTAAAAATGACGATCGAAGTTAAAATTTTAGCTCAATTTTTTTTGTATAATACATTGAACAGAAGTTTAGTTTGGGCATTTCCGGAAAATTCAAAGTTTGGCCGGAAGTGCCTAATTGAATCTCCTGTTAAAAATCCTATAAATAATCAAATGAATCCTCTCACCCCGAAATATCTCAAGAAATGCCCAAACACAGCTGCTGTTAAAAGTGGAACTCAAAATTCCAATTTTAAAAGGTTCTCCACGGAAGTTACATTTTGGCAGACCCTAGTATACATAGCTTCTGTCTCTCTCTCTCTTTTTTGCGTCCGCGCATCCACATACATTCTATATATGCACGGCTTGATTTTGTATCACAGCTCTCGCTCTCTATTTTCCTTCTCTTTCCCTCTTAAAATTCTTTCTACTTCTTTAACAAATTTGCCATTCATCAAAAAAATTGAATTCAACGTGCCCAAATCTTAATTATTTATATTTTTATGAAATTTATAAGAGTACTAGAATTTAATTTGCGCACGTAAGCGCGCGCCTGAATATAGAGTTAAGGTAGTACGGTTATGAAAGCAATATTTCAAGAAATCCTCGAAACTTTAAATATCAGTCATTCAATGCATAATACATGTGCTGTTAAAATTTGAAGACGATTTACCGCACCTAACTTGAGATAATTGCAATTGAAAATGACATTTTTGTACACGTAACATAGGAGAAGCGTGGGAAAATGACAATTTTTTTAATTTTTTCCATCGAAGGAATTTCACCACTGGATCGAAAAACTAGTAGATTGAAGAATAAGATATTTCGAACAATCAAAAAAAAATGAAAACTATTTATCGTGTAATTTTCGTCATTAATTAAAATAAATTTCACTTTTAGAGGATTTTTTTTATGAGAGGGGGTACGAAAAACAGCAGCTAGTCACTGAAACCGCAGTGTGTGTGTATATGTATAGATAATATAGTAGTCGAAGAGTACAGCAACGTTAAAAAAACTTAACCTACAACCTTAGCTCTGTCGATACGTATAACATCGACAGTGAGCTAAATCTTTTTGTCTGGACTGTCGCGGAGGTACTACCTTAACATGTATTTTCATGCTTATGATATATTCGACCAATCACGTTACAAATAGTTTGATGCCACATATATTTCATCTCTTTTTTATTATGAGATTTTTAAGAATTATAAATTTCGGCTGTCGAAATTTGCGATAGCGGAATAAAATTTCCGACATCGAGTTCTTCCTCAGATTTACTGAGAATTAATTAATTCGCAATTCATCAAAAAATTCAGTTTACCGTGCTCACACTGTTAATTATTTATATTTCTATGAAATTATAAGAGTATTTCAAAAAATAATAAATTGCAAATGTCGCTATTTGCGATGTCGGAAAGACATTTTTGATGTCAAGTTTCTTTAGGGACAGAAAATATATTAATTGACCATTCATTGTGAAATGGAAGTCATCGTGCTTTTTGAAATATACTTTGAGTCTCAACTATTTATATATTTATGAAATTTATAAGAATATTTTCAGGAATTATAAACGACATCTGTCGAAATTTGCGACATCGGAATAAAATTTGCGATCCTCGATTTCAACATCGAGTTTTTGTTCTGATATAATGAAAATTATTTAATTTGCCATTCATGAAAAATCAAATTTATCGTGCCCAGAGTCTTAATTAGGAGAGGGGGGGGCAAAACGGGGTACTTAAGGAAAACTTAAGTTATTGGAAACTAAAATACGCTGAATATTATTTTTTATGTTGTTTTCTAAGTAAATAACAAAAATTTTTAGTTATCACCAAAAAATTTTTTTAATTTTTTGGGGGCAAAATGGGGTACCCTGAAAAAATAAAAAAAAAAATTCATTATCCGAAAATGAAATTTCGTTAAAAAAATAACATTTTCGTATCGATAAGTCTACGAAAGAACCCAAAGAGATGAACAAATCACCCAAAAAAGAAACATTGTTAGTTGAAGCAATATACTCCTAACAAAAATTAAGGTAGTAAAAAAAATTTTTAAACTTTGTAGTAATTTTTGACGCGTTTCGCTTAAGTAAAAATAATGTCAAGGTCAAAAAAGAGTTCTTTTGAGAAGATTTTAATTTTTGGATCTCCCCGTGAAAAATTTTTTAGACTCATAGTTCTCATGCAATTCTAAGCAATAGCACGAAAAAAAAAGATTCGTAATTTTTTTGCACTCTCTTTCTTGATTTAAGGATTCAGAAAAATTTTTCAAGTTGAACAATCTTGTAGGCCTAAAGACCTGCTTATCAGTTTTATAAAGTTTCTTTACGTTTATTTTTCGCGGAATTGTTTGAGTTAAAAAAATTTTTATATCCTAAAATAATAGAATTTCAATAATCACTAGTCGAACGAAAGTTAAAGGACAGTTTTAAAAATTGAAATAAATTATCCACAAGATTTTTCCATTATTATTAATGATATTTTGAATTATTAGTGAACTAATATATTTAACAAAATTTTAAAGTTATATTAAAAGAAACTTCTTACTTTTTAAATAAAATATCTCAAAATGATCCGAGGATGAATTTCGATGTTGGTGAAAAAGACACTCTTTTGGAATGGTTAGTTTACGATTTCTCTTCAAGACATCACCCGATTTTTATGCGGTTTGCAGCAATCAACGTCATTTTTTTAATTTAAGAGCTGATTAGATCTATTAAACAGTTGTTGAGAAAAAAAAATGTATTCTAAATTTATGAGGAAGTCCAAGTTTCACTGAACCCTATCAAATAACGCGAATGTCTTTCAAATCAGAGGAGCCGTTCAAAAGTAATGAGAGGTTTACACTCACACACACACCGACACACATCCTCGTAAGAACTACATTCTAAGACCTTAAAACACAATAGAAAATATTGTGTTAAATACGTTTCACACAAAATGAGTGTTAAAATTCAACACACGTTGTGTTATTTTAACACAAAGTATGTTGAATGTTAACACTAATTTTGTGTTGACCGTATTTAACACAGATATTGTATTGATTTTACACAATTTTTCTTACTGTGAATATGGAGATCAGATTAGAACTTGATTTTCAAAAACTGGCATGGAACCAATGACTTCCCGATTTTTTTGTTAATCATTCATTTGTTAAGTTAAAAATGTAGAAAAAGAAATCTTAGATGTGAAAAGAAATTTGTTATGATGCACAATGACGATAAAAATTACTGTAAAAAAAGGTAGAAAAAAAAAATTTTTTTTTTGTTTTTTAAATTAAAAAAATTTTTTTCTCTTAAATGGTAGAAAATGACGTTGAAATATATTTTAGAAAACTAAAAGAAGTTTTTGGAAAAAAAATTTTTTTTACGAAATTTTGTAAGTACCCCATTTTGCAACCCCTACCCCGTTTTGCCCCCCCCCCCCCGACGCGTATTTATAATTTTATAAAATTTATTAGAGTATTGGTTAGAATTATAAATTTCACCAATAGAAATCTACGATCTATCATGTCGGAATGACATTTTCGATGTCAAGTTCATTCTTTAGAGACAAACAAAAAATTAATTATCAATCATCGTAGAATGGAATTTATCGAGGGGAGAGTCTCTATTATTTACAGTTTTATAAAATTTAAAAGATTACTTTTAAGAATTATAAACCTTATCTGTCGAAATTTTCGATGTCGGAATAAAATTTCCGACCCCCGATTTCGATATCCAGTATGTCCTCGGAAATACTGAGAATTAATTACTTTACCCTTCATCAAAGAAATTAAATTTATCGTGTCTAGCTTCTTATTTATTGATATTTTTAATAAATTTATAAAAGTATTTTTAAGAATAATGAATTGTACCTGATGAAATTTGCGATGTCGGAAAGATATTTTCGATGTCAAGTTCTTTCTTTAAAGACAAAAAATAAATTAATTATCAACCATCGTAAAATGGAATTTATCGGGGGGAGAGTCTCTATTATTTATAGTCTTGTAAAATTTAAAAGATTACTTTTAAGAATTATAAACCTCATCTGTCAAAATTTTCGATGTCGGAATAAAATTTCCGACCCCCGATTTCGACATCCAGTTTGTTCTCCGAAATACTGAGAATTAATTAATTTAACATTCATCAAAGAATTAAATTTATCGTGTCTAGCTTCTTACTTATTGATATTTTTATTAAATTTATAAAAGTATTTTTAAGAATTATGAATAGTACCTGTCGCAATTTTCGATGTCGGAATAAAATTTCCGACCCCCGATTTCGACATCCAGTTTGTTCTCGGAAATACTGAGAATTAATTACTTTACCCTTCATCAAAGAAATTCAATTTATCGTGTCTAGCTTCTTGAATATTGATATTTTTATTAAATTTATAAAAGTATTTTTAAGAATTATGAATAGTACCTGTCGCAATTTTTGATGTCGGAATAAAATTTCCGACCCCCGATTTCGACATCCAGTTTGTTCTCGGAAATACTGAGAATTAATTACTTTCACATTCATCAAAGAATTAAATTTATCGTGTCTAGCTTCTTAAATATTGATATTTTTATTAAATTTATAAAAGTATTTTTATGAATTATGAATATCTAGTTTGTTCTCGGAAATACTGAGAATTAATTACTTTACCCTTGATCAAAGAAATTTAATTTATCGTGTCTAGCTTCTTAGATATTGATATTTTTATTAAATTTGTAAAAGTATTTTTAATAATAATGAATTGTACCTGTCGAAATTTGCGATGTCGGAAAGACATTTTCGATGTCAAGTTCTTTCTTTGAAGACAAAACATAAATTAATTATCAATCATCGTAAAATGGTATTTATCGGGGGGAGAGTCTCTATTATTTATAGTCTTATAAAATTCAAAAGATTACTTTCAAGAATTATAAACCTTATCTGTCAAAATTTTCGATGTCGGAATAAAATTTCCGACCCCCGATTTCGACATCCAGTTTGTTCTCCGAAATACTGAGAATTAATTAATTTAACATTCATCAAAGAATTAAATTTATCGTGTCTAGCTTCTTACTTATTGATATTTTTATTAAATTTATAAAAGTATTTTTAAGAATTATGAATAGTACCTGTCGCAATTTTCGATGTCGGAATAAAATTTCCGACCCCTGATTTCGACATCCAGTTTGTTCTCGGAAATACTGAGAATTAATTACTTTACCCTTCATCAAAGAAATTTAATTTATCGTGTCTAGCTTCTTAAATATTGATATTTTTATTAAATTTGTAAAAGTATTTTTAATAATAATGAATTGTACCTGTCGAAATTTGCGATGTCGGAAAGACATTTTCGATGTCAAGTTCTTTCTTTGAAGACAAAACATAAATTAATTATCAATCATCGTAAAATGGTATTTATCGGGGGGAGAGTCTCTATTATTTATAGTCTTATAAAATTCAAAAGATTACTTTTAACAATTATAAACCTTATCTGTCAAAATTTTCGATGTCGGAATAAAATTTCCGACCCCCGATTTCGACATCCAGTTTGTTCTCCGAAATACTGAGAATTAATTACTTTACCTTTCATCAAAGAAATTAAATTTATCGTGTCTAGCTTCTTACTTATTGATATTTTTAATAAATTTATAAAAGTATTTCTAAGAATAATGAATTGTACCTGCTGAAATTTGCGATATCGGAATAAAATTTCCGATCTTCGATTCCGACATCGAGTTCTTCCTCAGATATACTGAGAATTAATTACTTTGCCATTCATCAAAAAAATTCAGTTTATCGTGTCCAGACTCTCAATTTTTTATATTTTTATGGATTTTATACGAGTATTTTAAAGAATTATGAATATCGCCTATCGGCATTTGCTATGTCGGAAAGACATTTTCGATGTCAAGTTCTTTTTTGAGAGACAGAAAATATATTAATATTCCAGTCATCGGAGAATGGACTTTATCGGAGCAAGAGTCTCCATTATTAATAGTCCAATGAAATTTATAAGATTCTTTTTAAGAATTATAAATCTCATCTGTCGAAATTTTCGATGTCGGAATAAAATTTCCGACATCTAGTTTGTCCTCTAAAATACTGAGAATTAAATTATTTAACATTTATCAAAAATTAAATTTATCGTGCCCAGAGTTTTAATTCTATATATTTCTATGAATTTTATGAGAGTATTCCTAAAAATAATAAATCTCATCTGTCGAAATTTGCGATATCAGAATGAAATTTCCGACTCTCGATTTCGACATCGAGTTCTTCCTCCGATATAATAAGAATCAATTAATTTGCCATTCATGAAAAAATCAAATTTATCGTGGCCAGATTTTTATTCATTTATATTTTTGTGGAATTTATTAGATTTTTTTCAAAAATTGTGATTTCCACATGTTGAAATTTGCGTGAATATGTGTGAATATAATTTACAACTTATAATTATGTAACGTTCCTAATAAAAGTGACTTTTGTTGTTTATATGATGAGATCATCGTAAAGAGTACTCAGTTATCACTATAGTTTCATAAATAATAAGTGCATCTAAATTCAAATTTCGACATCGGAATCGCGCACATTCCGACTAGTCGGAGGCGTCTACCAGGGCATATCAACGGAAAAACCTATGGCAAAATAATTATCTGATCATTAAGAAAGAAGTAGCAGACATTGTTTTTGTTTTTAAATTTACCGATACTTACATATTTCTTCATTTGACCCAACACGATAGTCAAATACTTTGATGTGTTAATTTCGGGTATGATTTTAGTAGTAGTAGTAATATATAATTTGTCAATCTTGAAATTACGCATAAAGTTTGCATCATAAATAACCATAACTTCATCAGAGAGTGCAAATACTTCGAACATACGTGGGTCATGTGGACCTACTGAATATGAACGTAAAAATTCCCACTCGTTTGTATGGAGAAGACCGTCCACTTCCGCGTAAGTACTTGGTGCAGGCAGAGCAGCTTTTTTCCGCCAACGGGACATGGTACGTTTAATTCTAGTGAACGTAATATCATTTTCAATCTCCGGATGGCTAAGAAAAAATTAATCATCAAGTTTAATAAAATAGTTAAGAAATTTAAATTTTCACTTATAATATTAAATGTCACGCAGGGAGAAAACCATTTTACATATTTAGTATAAAATGAGAGTTAAAAATGTATTATATCAAAGTTATATATTTTTATTAAATTTAATATGTTACAAAAAATGACTTGAATCAATAAATAAATGTTTGCCTCACTTAAGCGAATGAAACTATTCCGATGTTTTGAATATTAGGTAATAAAATTTTAGCACTTCTAAAGTTTCTTGATTTATATAAATTTTACTTGATTAAAGTCAATTTAAGAAGAGACAATGAAAATATTTTCTTCCCGGCAAAAAATTATTTTATTGTATTAAAATCTATAAAATTGTATTGTTTTTAGTATAAGTATGAATTAAAAAATTGAACTTATTATTGCATATTAATTGTAAATAACTATCGAACTATGTTTCCACATAGATAAATTTAAAATTGAATTAGTTAAATATTTGTGTATACTATCATGCTTAAATATTGTAAGAAATTATTTTATTTTTGTTTACTGAGATTTATAATAAATTATTCCATATAGTTAACTACTTACAGAATGATGAGAGACTCATACAAATCTTTCAATGGCTGTCGAGTGGAGACAACTGCAAGATACAATGATCGCCGAAACGCAATTTCGGCCTCCCATGTCTCCAGTGACTCTTTGTCGTGTACGGAATGAGGTTTCCCTGGGCGAAATACTTCACCTTTCAGAATGCAAGTTGCGTTGCATCGCTTCCTTTGTTTGTACTTGCACACCAAGTATCTAAAAACAATTATTATATTAACGAATTTCGAAATTTAAAAAATAAAAATATAATTTTTTTTTGAATAATTTTTTACAACACAATTACTGAAATCATTAGACACTGAAATATTTCTAGATATTTTTGACATTTAAATAGTTATAAAAAATGATTGTAAATAAGAATAACTGGAATTAAAAATATTTAATGGAATATTTTTTAGCGGTAATTTAATTTTTCAATAAAATATTGAATTATCTAAATCTTTAATGATTTCAGTATCAATAATTATTTTGATAATTAAATAAATCACAAACTTTGTTCCGTCTTTCATGGTTTTGTTGCAATTATACACGTAATTATCGTGTATATAATAATCCCAATGGTCCATAGACCGAATGTTCAGAGGCATTTTTAAAATTGATTTCTTGAATTGCTTTTTATTTAACTGTCGAAATTAACAATGTGCACTACTTGAGGGTGCAACGTATACTACCCTTCCGCAGGTTTTTGTTTTGTACGCGCGACAGTCTATTCACTATGGTCAGTAATCTAGTCTTACTTCCTCACATTGTAAATTGTACCCCCACTTCTTGGAGAAAAAAGATTGATGTAGCTACCTCGTCCAAAGAAAGATAAAAATCTTGAAAAGAAACCCACTGTAATGATTCTATATATTGAATTATGATTAAATAAATTTACGAAAGACAACAAAATGTGTCATAATTTTAGATTTTACGTATACAAATAAGATTTTTGTATAATTAATAATTTTTTCTATAATTAGAATTTCTATAATTAATCAAATAAAAAATTTTTCTATCGAGATATTAATGAAGTTCTTCGTCAGTAATTTTTCTTTTCACTCAAAGTAATCAACAAGAACCCGTTAATATTTCAAGACAAATTTCGGTTTCGTTATCTTTGAGTGTAATATTGATTAGTATTCACTGTAGTGAAAAAAGTTAACTATATTAATGAATAATTATGCAAAAATTAACTATTATAAATACTAATAGATCATATTATTCAATGGTAGTTCAACAATAATAAATACTGTATTAAACAGTAATATTATACATCTACGTCTTCAGGTCGTAATAATAATTCTAACGTTAATATTATTACATATTTTCTTACGATAAACTACTGTTTTAATTATTGAAAATCGCTGTCCGATCTTGATAAAAACAAACGAAATATTATACCAGGGTCAGCAGTGCAGCGTACAGTAGTAAAAATTAACTGACATTTTTTTCTCTCTATGCAGGCTGCACGTCAAATGGCCGTTTTTTAATAAATTTTTCCTAGAAATCTCTGTCATATTTTTTCGTAATACTTTATATAACTTTAAGAACAATTAACGACATCAAATATTCAGTTTTTCATTCGTTTATTGTCTCAATGATTAATCCACCCAATATACAGGTAATGCAGCGATCGCCTTTTATATATTTGTATATAAATGTATGCGCGCGCGCACGTGTGTGCGTAGCGCATGCCAACCGTGATACTATTCTCTATTATTTACTGCTTCAACCACTTTTGTTATTTGATGACTACAAATAATTACAAGATTATTTTAATTTGTATCTTTTTTAACAGTAATAGCAGACTATGAAATAAATCTCAGCAAAATATATAGGAAAAAATATATTTTTATTGTGTACTTTTCGCCCCTTAAAAAGTCATCATGCATTTCTTGAAGTTTATGAGATACAAGAAATTTGCAAATATAAATCAAAGATACCTTCTAATATTATTCATATGGAGATTTTAAATTTTATTTTTGTTCGGTAATTTAGAGGTGATGAGTTAATGGTTAAATATTTCTATTTCGTTTCTTAATTTACTACTCAATAAAAAAATATAATTTAAGACAAGGGCTTAATCTTTTGATTGTAAGCTTCATTGACTTGAGCGCTTGCAAGTTCAATAATAATTTTTCTTTGAAATTTTCAAATTATTTTATTTTAAATGTAAGGAAATAATAAGAATGAAATATACAGTTTTGAAAGCTTATACGGTAAAAGCCCCAGTAGCTGATCATGTACCAGTACCTGCTCACTCCATGTGTTTGTATATCTATATTCACAAAAATAGACATACAAATACATGGAGTGAGCAGGTACTGGTACATGATCAGCTACCGGGGTTTTTACCTTAATCGTTTGTATTGCTTTCTGTTTTAAGATTTTTCATAGACTTACAAGAAACTTAATACTACCTAAAGAAAATTTCAATAAAAACATTTATATAAATATTTTACCGAAAATATATCTTTTTTAACTAAATAATTAATAAAAAAAAATACATCAGATATTTCAGTTCTATGAATGTTTTTTTAAACATCAATTTATAATATATTGGTATCGTCCAGATGAATTAAACTAGATATGGACAGCAGCAGAGTCTGGAATATTTAATTGCGATTGATAACAACATTATTTTCTGAAATTTGGATATTTTTTTCTTTTATTTTCTTTGCCACTTTTGTAAGACGTTTCCCGATTCCAAAGTCAAGGAATTAGCTTGTTTGTACTGACCAAATTCACGCCTTTTAAAACCCGGCGCCTCACCGCCTTCTTAAGCTCACAAAGTATTGTGACTAGATGTTTGTTTTAATAGAAGACAAAAACCAACCGGTAGGTGATAAGTAGTCGGCACAGCGAGAGTATTATTCATCATTTGCACTTCACACGAACTAGACAGTTAATTTTTTTTTTTGTTTTTTATAAAAATATTCCGTTAAAATATTAGTCATTTTACTTTAATTAGTGCATGTAAAATAAGATATTTGGACAAAAGTAATATTTTTTATTATTGATTGTTGACCAATGTAGTGAAACAAGTGTTGTATTTGTTATTATTCAAGGTTGAATTTATTTTTTTTTTAATTTTTATTTTGTCATTTTTGAAAGTCCAAATAGTTGAATCCCATCTGCAAAAGAGATTACTAAAAATATCTTAATAAAAAACGTTAAAGGATATCTCTTAATACTGGTAAATAAAAAATGGAAAAGAAAAAAGTCGGTAAAATTGATCATGATGGGTACTTTTATAATAAAAATAATAATTTATCAAAGAAAAGGTATGTTTGAAGCCATTTTTACTGGTATTTTCTTAACGCATGCAATTCTATTTCTTATACTTTTATAAAATATAGATGCTTTTTGAAAAGAAATAACTATACTAACTAATATTAGTATATATACTATGTAATTTATTTGAAGTGCCCGTAAAAAATTGGTTAAAATGTAACCGCCATAAACGTTAAAAATACTGTTTTCTTAAAATGTTGATGTTTAAAAAATTCATACTTGATGATTTCAAACTATCTCACGTAAAATTATTTGAACGAGGAAATGATTCAACAATTTTAATTTTAGTTTTCAAAATCATTTTATTATTATGTCGTTATTCTTTATAATAATATTCCCAAAAATTAACGTTTTTTGTAAATAATTATCAACTGAGTGAAATAATTTGTCATTGAAGTAGACTGATAATGCTTCATTGAACAGTATGCATATTAATATTAATTTAGTAGGGCTATTAACTACTATAGTATTTTACAAAATTTACGTAATACTGTACACTATAAAAATTTAATTATCAATAACAAATGAAAAGATTTTAAATTGTAATTTATATATTTTATCTACAAAAATCACTATGAAAATAAGGAAATTATTAGACTTGGTTCAAATATGCATATTTCGTAGTAATCTCGAAAAATTAAAATAAAATAATAAATTATTCTTATCGATAGATCATCTTTTAATTTAATCTATTTTTCATTCTATCTTGTTTTCACAAAAAGTTAAATTTCAAATCGTATGATATAACATATATAGATAAAACTGCCTTGTACAAGTATTTTTTCTCTTGCATTCTTAAAATTAACTCTTTTAATCTCTCTATCAATCATATAATAGTAAGGTTATCACAGATTCATCATTTTTGTTCAAACAGTTGAAACTTTTGAAAAATTACACAGCTATAGAATTGATAATTTAAAAATTGATCGAGTGACATTATTAACCACTTTTCATTTAATATCCTAAAAAGCCGACAAAATGCATGAATCTGTAGTAGTTATAGAATAATCTCTAAAATAAATTTAGGTAACATAAAAGTCCCAGATAGCTGCTCATTCCATGTCAATTTAAACAAGAAATATTTTCTGTTATATTAAATTAGATATATGATATGTGACAAATATCATTCAAAAAAGTGTCCTGCCCGTTTAAATTATGAAATCGATGATAACAATGAGAAAACGAATTTTAAAGTGATCAATAAACATAATCATGAGAAACCCAAAAATGATTTTATTATTCGTCAATTTAAGAACAAGTTCAAAAAGGAAATTATGACAACTTCAATTCGACCCTGTATTATATATTCAAATTTATGTTTGAGGTAATGTTTTACATTAATTTAAAGTATAAATTATAACAAAATGCATGGCAAAGATGTCAAGATAAATTTATTTTTTACTCCAATTTGATTATAAAAATCTAATATAAATTAAAATCTAGTCAGTCCAAAAAAATTTTTAGAAAGCTAATGAAATAAATTTATGTTGGCAACCTTTTGAATACGTAACAATAATTTTTGCTCCTTAACATAAGACTTATTGGATATAATATCGTGTTAATAATGTAATTAAATTTAATAGCTATAAAATTTAGCATTGAAACAAATAAATTTATTTTGGTTTTTTTATATTTAGACTTCCCAAAGGCGCAGCGTTAGTACCATTTGCTTCTATGCATTCAACAATCAACCGGTGGAGACGAGAAATAGGTCCTCCACAGCCGAAAACGCTGGAAGAATATGTGGTATACTGTGGAATGGATCGCTGGAAGAATTATTTGACGCGCAAAAATACCAAATTCCAAGTTCAACACATAACGAGCAGTGACAAATCGTCAGCAGTTATTTTAGCTGCCCTTATGGAAAAATTTCTCTGAAAAAACTCTTAAAAAGTCTTCAGAAGTCTGAATAAGACTTTTTGAAAGTCTTACTTTCTCTGAAAAAGACAAAAAAAGTCTTATTTTTGGTGAATAACTCTGACTAAGTCTGACAAACTCTGAAAAAGTCAAATATTCTCTGAGATTTCGGACTTTTAAAAAGAGTTATAAAGACTTACTAAGACTTTTTCAGATTTATTTAATTAAATGAATTAAGCAGAATAGAAAGACTTTTTCAGAGTTTTCAAGTATTAAAAAGACTTCTTGAGCAATAACTATTTAATCAATTAAACATTTTTAAAGAAAAAATTACACTGTTGCAACAGAGATAATGCTGCAAAGGTTTTTTATTTTATTTTATCGTAAATTTTAACTTACTGATAATAAATCTTCTTTCCTGTTACACAGTAATAGAACATATTTTATTTTGATTTTATTATCGATTGAAAAAAATTGACTAAAACATTACACTGATAATTTTATAGAAATTATTTATATTTTTCTTGGTACATATATATAAACAAAACTGACTGTTGCAATAGCTATTTTTCTTTATTGCATTTGAATATACGTTATTGATACAAAATTATTAAGAATAAAATATCTAATTTTATTTTCGGCATGTTGGTTGTTACAATTAAATTCACACCAATACCATTGTATATTTAAACTCATTTAAGCTTAAATCTAATCTTAATGTACTATCCAATTTTTACATTTATAAAAACAAACGACCCTAAGAAATTGGAAATATTTTTTCATAACTTATTCTACAAATACATTTATTGACTTTATCTGAGTTAGTAAAATCAATATTTTTAAATCTAATTTTATTTGGTATATAAAAATATAACATAGAACATAGTCTACTCAAACAGAGAAAGAAAATTATGAAAAAAAAAACAAGAATTTTTTTTGACAACTATTTTATAAGTTAATGCATCACTCATTATCAAAAACGTTATTTCGTTTACAAAAAAATAAATCCTTAATGCTAATATTATTAACACTACACTTACATACACGATCGAGCCATTTTTTGGCAACATTTATTACTATTTATGTATAATTTTTTTAATCACCATAACATCCTGGTGGTATAAAAATCACATAATGTTTGTTTTGTACTGGAATTAACATACACGGTTGCGATATCGTTTTTGCTTCACAAACATTCAACTCTTCAGTAATTAAACATTCTTCAATATTATTTACAGTAACATTTCTCGATGAATGAAAGTATTTCTTTAATCTTACTACTTCCTCAAAAATATATAAATTTTTTTTTCTACTTTATCTGAATTAAAGAGACAAACGTTTTTAATTATTCCTATTATTCCACTTTCTAATAATATTACGGAGTCATTTATTTTTGCGCATGCTCGATAATTTTTCAATGTATATCTCTTGCCGTTGTAGATAAATCTATTAAAAGATTTACATGTTTCAGATCTGTTTACAAGTTTTCGCTCGTTATCATTTAAATTATATTTTGTACCTTTCCCAATCAGTATGCAGCCGTCCACTTCAAAAGTATTTTTCAATCGACCTGTCAAATTTCGTTCACAAAATTGTGAGAATGGATTACTTATATTAATCTTATTTTTCAATGGTGTTATTGCTTTCTGGAACATGTATCGTCTGGCAATTTGAATAAGGATTTTATTGGGACTTTTTCGCAATTTCATCAGAAAGTGATTTTCATTTTCAAATATGAAAGTATTGTGACACTGTAACGGACCTAATTTTATTACACTTTTCACCAAATGTAATAATAGGTGAATATTGTATGTCATTGCTTGTGTACCAAAGTATTCTTCATATAAGACTACGTATCGCAAAATCAAAGAGTCAGCTGTATCTAGCTCATCAGAATTAATTCGATCAGATAGTAAAATACGAATAGCTTCCACCAATAGAGCTAAATGTTCTAAATACTTGTAGGGAAGAATATCTTTTAAGCATATAAGTGAATAGAAAAGAAGCCATGATCTCCATTCAGTTGCTTTCCACATTTCCCGCTCTGTTAATTTTCTTGGGGATCGAGTTATACACGTAGGATGCTTAAAGTTTATAAGTTTAATATTAATTGCTTCAAGTTGGTTCGGATTTCCTACATAGTAATCTTTACTGAATGAAGACACTAGAATTTCAGTATGCTGTTTTATTACACCTAATAAAATAGCATGCATATAATCAGGTGACATCCCATCAACAATATCAAAATAATTTAGATTTATTAACGGTGATGGTCCCCACACACCCATGATATCACTACCAAAGTCACTTTCACCAGCAAGTAGCATTTGTTCTTTAACTGATTCGTTGGTTCGTTCTTTTGGAACAACCGTTGTGATAGGAAACTTTTGAGAGTTGTTAATACGCACTGTCGGATGTTCGCAGAATGTGCAACCATAAGAACCATTATATTGCTTCATGTTTAAAATTTTGCATCTTGCCACAGAATCTACTACGGCACATATGGGAATAAACTTGCTGGTTACTGTTTGTTGTTGTAATTTCCATTCTACACCTTCGTCTGATAGTTTATTCGCTGCATCAACGAATGGTTGCAAAAATAATAACATGTCTGGCTCTTCTTTGTCAACCCATAAACCAGTCATAATCATGTGCTTAGATTGTAGTTTCAAAGGCAGTTCGTTAATACTTGCATAGATGGGCCAAATAGAAAGCTTGCTGGATTTTGATGGTTGACAACCATCAGTATTGAAAGTATATGAGAAGTTATATTTATGTGATAAAGGGTTATTTGTTGTAGATAATTTTTATATATCTGGCCATCACTCATACTCTGAAGATCATTGTTGTTTTCATTATATTTTTTATCTTGAAGATTAGCCAGGAATATTTGTTGCACTTCTGGATCTTCTAATATTGATTTCAACTGTAAGGAGATGTCAAACGTCAAAAAATATGAAATATCTGGCGGTTTCTCGCTATTGTCGCAAATTGGACACTGTAATCCGTTTTTATTTAATTTGTCTTGAGCGCCAAAGTAATGATGGCATTCACGACAATATACATGGTAAGCAAGAATATCTTCACTTAGTTTTAACGTTTTAAATAACTTATATTTCGATGACGGAACCACGTCATTTTGGAATAACGTGTTAATCATGGATAATATACCAACAATAGTTTTCCACGTTAGAGATTCTTCAACTCCTAGTGCGAGAGCCATCATTAGAGCTTCTCCCTGCGTGATTATAGTACACTTACATAGTGGTCTATTGTAATCGTAACTCGCGCCTTCTTCCTCATCTTTTGCTGTAAAAAAAAATAAAAATTAGTCATTCAGTTTTTCTATGGTTTCTTAAATTATTTAAATCAGCCGAAATTATTAAAGATATTGGAAGATCGTTAAAAATTTAAACAAAAATTAACGATAAAAGTAACTTTATAAATTATTCTAGAGTAATATTTTTCAGAAATTTGTCGAAAGCATATTAAGATTAAAAAGTATTCATTCAACAAAAAAAAGATGATCAATAGAATTTTCACCAAAAACATAATTAATAGATAATTGTATATTATTCGCCCTAAATAAAGCTAATTTTATTTCTCGTAACTTTACAATTTGAATCACTTAACAAATATTATTCAGATTAATTGAATAGTGAGGAAGATTTCAGTACATCGCTTTGAAAAATATTCATCTTAAAAAAATTGTCGTACATTTCTTAGCAAACGTATCTTCTCACAAATTATACACTAGTCATAAAAATTAAGGGATATAAAAAAAATTCCAAATTTTTGGGTGGATTTCAACGAGCTGTAACTCCGAGGATAATGATCGTACAGCAAAGAAAAAAAAAGCAAATTATAGCTCCAAGTATATAGTTTTCAGATATAACCATGAAAATTTTTCATCATGTAGGGGTCTGGAGTAATCCTAAGAAAACTACAAAAAAAAAAATTTTCCAAATTTTTTCTCGTCTTAAAAAAGGTCTACGGGCTTCAAATAATTTTTTTTTATTTTATCTTCCAAAAGCTCTTTTAGAAAAGTTTATACCCTATAATTTGACGTAATTAAAAAGCCTGTAGGATGATTTGCCGCAGAGCTATCGTTAGTCAAAGCAAAAAAGTACTTTTTAACTTTGACAATCAATAGCTCTGGAAATAATGATCATATAGAACATCGAAGGAGAGTTTTGAAAACTGCATGATATTCTCTATAAGATATTTCTTTTTTTTCTCCTTTTGTAGTAAAAAACAAAAAGTAAACGGAATTTTCTCGATTTTTTTCGACTGCTGTCTTACCAAATGCATTAGCGTTACCCAATGCGTACTACGTAGAGGTTGCTCAGTCGGACTTCCGCTATTTATATACACTTGTGTGCATAAACGCACACCCACGAACATGCACACACACACACACACACCACGAACGCACGCACATACACACACGCACACAAGTGTGTGGAAGAAGCCTAAATCCGACTGAGCAACCTCTACGTAGTACGCATTGGGTAACATTAACGCATTCGGTAAGACAGCAGTCGAAAAAAAATCAAGAAAATTTTCAAAAAAATTGAAATTTTTTTTTTTTTTCAAATTTCTTGAAAAGTTAATCTCTTTGATCCAAAAAATAAAGATTTTAGAAGAAAAAAAATTTTTTCCACTGAAAAAATAAATGAAAATCGAATAATTGCTCATAATGGTGATTTTAGCGAAAACAAAGAATTTGAAGCTTCGGGGCACTATGAAAAAAAAATCGCAGCGCTTGAATTTTTCAGGGATTTTAGGGGACACTAAGGTTGAAAAATTACCGACGATATCCTTCATTCATCCATTTTATCCAAAGTTATACCAAGTTATCCAAATATCCTTAATTATGCGAATTTTTGTCTTTTTTTCAGTCAAAGTTTTCAATTCAAAAAAAAATTTTATCGACAAAAGCCATTTACAGTATCTTATAGAGAATATCATGTAGTTTTCAAAACTCTCCTTCGATGTTCTATACGATCATTATTTCCAGAGTTATTGATTGTCAAAGTTAAAAAGTACTTTTTTGCTTTGACTAACGATAGCTCTGCGGCAAATCATCCTACAGGCTTTTTGATTACGTCAAATTAAAGGGCATAAACTTTTCTAAAAGAGCTTTTGGAAGATAAAATGAAAAAAAATTTTTTGAAGCCCGTAAATCTTTTTTAAGACGAGAAAAAATTTGGAAAATTTTTTTTTTGTAGTTTTCTTAGGATTACTCCAGACCCCTACATGATGAAAAATTTTCATGGTCATATCTGAAAACTAGATACTTGGAGTTATAATTTGCTTTTTTTTTCTTTGCTGTACGATCATTTTCCTCGGAGTTACAGCTCGTTGAAAATCACCCAAAAATTTGGAATTTTTTTTTTATATCATTTAATTTTTGTGACTAGTGTATATCAAGCAATAAGGTGATATTCTTTGATGTTACTGTCACGTGATTAATTCTAAATGAATAGCGTCAAGAATTATTCGCTTGTAAAACTAATTATACGATACATTTTGTCTTCATATGAATGTTGAAGACCGGTATTTGTCAAATTCAATGTTTTCCTAAGTAAATTATTACAAAATAAGTTTCTGCCATTTATTTTATTGGTTGAATTACTGCACCTCTAACATTGACACAACCGAGAGTAGGGGCCATCCATAAATAAGGAACCTACATTGAATTATTATTTTATTTTTTAAATAAGAAATAAAAAAACAAGCATGCTTGTCACATAGAGAAATAATTATCAAAGCAAATTCTTGTAGAAATATTTATATGATTTACTGGCAGTTTTTCTAATGTCTCTTGAAAACTTTTAGAGGTACAACAATATTTTTGGCCTCAAGTTGAAGAGAATACTTGCGGCAATAATCAAACAAATCTTGACAAATCAGAAATTGACCGAATTTGGAAATTTAAATAATCATAAAATCACATTGCAGCATTAATTTCAATCATTTTTTTCAGTTATGCTTTTACGAATCTCAAATTATTAAAAAATTCTTTAGGTAGTATTATTTTTGTTAAAGATATGAATTTTTCAATTTTAAAAAACCCAAGAAAAATATTTTTGCAACCCAGGACTGAAGTTATTATTAAATTAAAATACTTAGAGCAACGGAAAATTAAATCTACACTCACAGAAAAAATTTGTCTTGAAAAAAAAATAGACAATGTTGTTACGAGAAAATAATTTGTTGCATATCTACAACAATATAATTTCTTAACTGAAAAAATCAAAATTTTTCTCACAGTAACTTACTTCTTGAAAAAAATTTTTGTTGATTCGGAAATAAATTATTTCAGATAGATAATTAACTTTCAAAATTTCATTCAAAATTGTTTTTTCCAAAATCTAGAAAAATTTTTTTAATAAGAAGTTACTGTGTGAGAAAAATTTTGATTTTGTCAGCTAAGAAATGCAATTGTTAAAAATTTTTAACAATTTGATTTCTTATTATAACATTGCTAATTTTTTTTAACATCGATTTTTTTTTCACAATGTATAGCTTTAAAAAACGATTAAATATTAAAATAATTAAGATTCATTTTTCTGTTTTGTATAATTTTTTATTTGAATTAATAGCATGATAAAGGATGCTTTTCAAGTGATTAGATATAATTTTTTTTTTTCAACTGTCCATGCCTAAGATTTTTTTTTGTCTACTTGGAAATTAATGAAAGTGACAGTAATTTTAGAATGGAAATCGAATATTTTTGCTGGCATTAAACTTATATATAAATAAATGTTAATATTGATATTATACTTTTTTTATAAAATTATAATTGTTTTAACTTCTTTTTGATAATAGGAAAAAATCCCAATGTATTAACGAAACAGATTAAAAATGGTTTGCATAAAAAATACATACAAATATGATTTTAATTTTTGATATTTGCTATAGTTTAATGCTATCTATCAAATCCTTCATTGTATATAATCATTAATACATAAAACTATGGGACTATGTTTATTAAGCGTTTCTTTATTTACAGGTTATAAAAACTTTTTTATTACGATTTAGCCAAAAATTGAATGCTGCGTTACTATTTTATAAGTGCCAGGATCCTACGAAAAAATTCGCCTAACTAAATTTCATCAAAAGTCGTGATTCCAATTACTGAGCGTTTCAACATAGCATAGCTCAAATATTTATTTTGACTGATTAAATTTCGTTCTCATCTTATATTAACAATTTTTCGATACAGCTTATATACTTTAACGAGTAACCTATTATTTATTCCGTTCGTTGTGAATACATATTTGCATGTTTTTGAAATAAGTATATGTTCTGCTGAAGCAAGTACTGTATGCTTTTGAAATAATATATTACTTACTGCAAATAAAAAGAAAAATAAAAAATAAAGAAATATAAAAAAAATTTTCTAAGAACTCTACTCTATTTAATACTTGGGAGATTGCCACAACCAGAAGTTCTTCTAGAGTTTAGTAAAATAATTTATCTTCTATTATTTTTCAAAAATGTTAAGTGGTTAGTACTAGAGTTTATCGATGAATTCAGCTCATTTTTAAACTGAACTATGGATATTTTTAAAATATCAGTATTATGGTTCTAACTGGACAAACTGAGACAGAAAATATTGATAATTATTTTGAACCATTATTTCAAACTTAACGATTTCGTTCGTCCTGTAAAAAATTTGAGTGTAATAATGCACTCTGAGAACTTTACACAACTGCGTTGACATAAAACTATGATAAATAATTTTTTTGTTGTACAATTTGAAATTTAAAATGTACACCTAAATTCAACACTTTGTTTGGTGTAACTTTTATATTACATCAAATTTACAAATGTATTTGCAGTGCAAAAATATAAATATCAAAATAGAATATCACCATCAAGATTGAGTTGCGACTTTCAGGTTTACGTGATTACATGTGGGGTAATTTAATAGCTCAACTACCGTACGAGCTACTAGATACTAAGCTACAATTTTTTACATATAAGGTTAAACTGAAAATATTTCATACTATAAACAAAACAATATTTATCACAACTAATAAAAAACTGTTAAATTGTAAAATATACCTGACTATGTTCATTATTGTAATCCACATAGAAATCATCTGTCAACGATGAATCTTCAGCCTAAGGAAATAAAAAAAAAAATTAATTTCCAAAAATTTTCACTCTTTAAATAAATACCATTAACTCACGTCAAACCAAATTTCTTCAAGTAGTGATTCTTCATCATAGTCTTCATAAAGCCATAAATTTGATACATCATGTTCGTAGTTTAGATCGTGGATGTAAGAAGCGTCAGTCCTATTCACAGTTTCTGATGACAAGTTTCTATCATCAGGAACTACGTAAAAATCCAATGGATTATTTGCATTTGTTTCTTGATCACAAATGTCTTGACTGCCAACGAGACTATTGTCGAGTGTAATCTACAGTACATACAAGTAAAAAAATGTAGTATTCAATAAAAATATATACAAGTCAATAAATTAAAAAAGATCAAAAATTTAGCAAACAGTACCCACCAATGTCTCATAATTGATAATTGTATGATACTTTAAATAATTTCTTTAACATTGCTTTTATAATATTTTAAACCAATACGTTCACCATGATTTTGACGATTTTCAAAATTTTTAATTAAAAAAAGAACTTACTTTTAATATTACTAGCTATCCAGCCATGACAATAAATACTTGTAAATAGAAATTTAATAGTGAATAAAAAATGTCAAATATCTTAAAATAAAGATAAAAAAATATTGGTGGAGTTAAAATTATCAAAATCGTAACATTCGTCCGAATGTTAGTAAATGACAAGATCAAAAATATTATCATTAATAAGAAATAATTTATGAAAATTAATTTAGCAGTTATTTGATAATTTTGAGAATTTTTGTAACACTTCAATTATAGCAAAAAAAAATTGACATGTAGAAATTTCAAAAAATTAAAAATGCAATTTTTCAGAACAAATTTTTTTGTCAAATAATATTAAAAAATTATGACACTGAAGTTGACAGATATTAAAAATTTTTTTAGAATTTTATAGCAATTAAATTATTATAAAAAAATTTAATTAAAAAGTTCCACATGTGAACATGAACATTAATAAAAATTACAAGTGAAAATTTTTAGAAGCATTTTTTTGTTGTAATTGATTTGTTAAAAAAATTTTAAAAATTGACAGCTAACGGCTAACTTCAGTATTATAAAAAATTGTGAAGTGACAACTAAATTTAATGTCATATAAATTTTAACTTACAGCTGAGCGATACTTCTTCAATTGTCCATAAAAGGTCGATCGAGGTAAAATACCGTCACCCTCCGGGGTCAAATATAATTTATATGGACCTCGCTTCATACTGAAATTTCACTTTTGTTATCACTTATGTTATTTAACGAATAATAATAGTACTAGCACTATAGTTTTTATTTACACCGTTAATTATACTAAAACTATGTCAAGTTGTCGTAATCTACACGTTTACATACACATCACAAATTTTAGTCTTTTTTATTGTTTGTCAATATTTACAATTTACAAATAAAATGCTGGAATTTTTTCGAAATAAATGAAAATTTCAGTTATTCAGTTCAACGAATATTAGTAAATAATACTAGAAAAATTTATTTTATTTTAACAGAAACAGAAATCCCTTTATTTTTTATTATTACGCTGAGAAAATACGTGCTTATAATACAGTACAACCGGCTGGCGTCTCTCGAGCCACACAACGTTAAAGGTGAATGTCGGTGTCTCGGAAAGCCGAAAGAAACCGAAATTCAGCCGCCAAATCGAGAGCAATAAAGACCACAAACATTGGCTATACTATACGGGACATCTCAAAGGCCAGCTAGGAGAGCACCCAGTAAGAGGAAAAAAAACAAAAAACGAGGAATAAACCATGATACTGAAATCAGCAAAACTTTGACAATTTTTAATATTTTTCATCAATTAACTTAAAATAAAACAAATATTTTAAAATCTTGCACGTATAATTTTTCAAACATTTGGCATGTTCAATTTTTTTTTTAATTTTTTTACAATTTCTTTAACAAAAAAAAAATATTAAAAATTGTCTGATGTCTGTCAACTTTAGTGTCATCAGAAATGCCCCTACTACTCGACACAAAGAGATAACTCACACAGTAGGTACCCTGTGAACGTGTAAAATTTAAAGAGTCCGATCGCAGCCAAAATATACACGATATATAGGAATAATTATGTCGCGAATTTTATTTTTATAAACAAAATGGTGAGTTTGATGAAAAAAAATAGATTACTGTTATTGTTAGAAAATATTTATAATTAATAATTATTTTGATTTTTAATTTCTCTCTATTAGCAGAAAATATTTCTTTTCTTTTATAAAGTATCTCCAATAATATTTTTACGCATCTACTATTAGTAGTTACTATTATTAATAATAATGTCTATCATTTATAATTAATTGTTAACGATTTTTCATTGCAAATTTCCAAACACAATTTATATATTAGCTTTCACTCTTGAGAATTAAGATTTTTACGGGATGAGCGGGATGTTTATAATTTTTTAATTGATTTTTTCAGTGATTCGTAAAACTTCTAAGAAAAAAATTAACAACCCAGACAAAAATTTTTTACAATTATAAATTTGAAAAAAGTGAAAATCATTATGTATTTCTATAAAATAAAAAAAAAAGTTATTCCGTAAAACGATTTGTTTTTCATTTACTTTTACAAATTATAGCATCCAACAATAGCGAAGAGAACTTTTTTCTATAAAAAAGGACTTTTTTCAAACAATTAACATAAAAAAAATGTCAATTAAAATTTTTTATATCAGAAATTCTATTAGTAAGATTCTAAAGCGATTAGTTTATACGATATATTTGGTCGATTTTTTTTTATATTTATACATTTTAGACGATGGGACTTGAAAAAATTTTCACTGCTAAGATTTACTAAAATTCTTACTTCGGCAAAATCTAGAAAGCGAGAGTAAAAGAGGATATGCACCAAGTAGTCATCAACCCTCTCTTTTTCATCCCAGTGCATGTGTATTTACTTTATTTAAAAAAAAATGAATTTAAAAAGTTGTAGGTGACTATGCCTATTTAAATGATTTTTTCAATTATATTCATATCATTCTTATATATAATTTTATATAATTACATATCATATTTTTGGTGTTTCTTGATGATTAATAGCCGTTTCGTAGGTCAATGGGTAGCAAGTCTGTCTTTCAATCGCGAGGTTCACATAACAGGTCGATTCTTGTATAGTTTAAAATTTTGTTTTATTTATATAGAAATAACCATCTATAATTCTATATAATTAAATAGAAAAAAATAAATTTTACTGAATTCAAAAAATTTTTACTATGCCAATGTCGAATTTCCTACATTTATTTTCAAACTCGACAATATGAAAATAACATATTTTAATGTGTTAAAACTTTGATTTTCAAAAATTATTTTTTATTCAATTCTAAAGATATAAAAGTTTTTGATAATATTACACAGCTATAATATGATGTAATAACAATTTTATTAATATGTACTTATATCGTGTAATAATTTATATTAAATATAAATGTAAAAATTAAATCACTGCTTTGAAGTAATTATATCAAAACAAAACGAAAATTGAAAGAATATCCGTAATTATCTCATTATATATGTATCCATAATTTAGAAAATTATCTATTAAATAAGTTTTATTAATAAAATGAATAACTTAATGCTTCCTTTACCGCGTAACATAAACATCAAAGTATGTACACAAATACACAAACACTTAAATGTACGTTATGTCACAAGCGCATACAAATATATATATGTACCTGTGAAACGAAAAGGAACTACGTACTAAGATGATCCGGTGGTCGCGCTTTCATTACAGTCTCACCTTTACTATTGTGTCGATTGGTGATATTTTAGTTCAGTAGTCATTTGCAGTAGCACGTGTCACATGCGCGACTAACGGAGAGGGGGACTGTGTTATCTGCTTGACTATTTCGTTCAAGTCGACAGCCTGACAGGCCCATTCTTCTGTCAATTTCTTACAGTCTAGCCAAACAGTAGATCACGTGTCTTGCCGCTGTAGTGCTGTGATAGTAGTTGTGTTTTTTGTTTATTCATTATAACGTGAAAATTATATGAAATGATGAAATACGCTTTAGTGAAAATATTTAAAGAAAATGATACAAAAACTGTTGTTGAAACTGTCACATATTAAAATTCAGTGAATACGGCGTTTATACAAAAAACAATATATTTCGTTACGATGATGGTACAAGAAAATTTAAATGCATCATATTACATGTTTCAAGTAAGTAAAATTTAATTGGTTTGTCTTTATGTTTGTCAATTATGTTGGTCAATTAATGTGTAGCAGAATTAAATTTTCCATGCTTTACATAAATTTAAAAAAAATTAATAATCGTCGCGGTAGCATTTTTTACTGTGGTCAATATTAATTTTTTATTATTTAAATTATGTCATTTTTAATCGCGTTGGTCATATAAAAACACTAAAATTTTATTTTTGTAATAATGATAAAAAATAAAAGCAAGTAATAATTGAAAGAAATAAAACACTGACTACTTGTTTCTAAGATTTTATAATAATCGTTTTTAAAATCTACCAAATGATGAAGATAATAATATATACCTACTTTCGGTGAAAAATGTAATGTAACTGTCCGCGTGAGTAGTAGTAGTAGTAGTAGTAGTAGTAGTAATAATAATAATAATAATTGTAAGTAGTATGGGGCATAACTGGGGAGACACAACAAACCCCCACTCCTCGGCCACTGGCGCCAGACCTTTTCCTCACCCCTCAGCGTTGGGTTCCCCTGAGTGTTGGTGCCGGGTGTCTGGGTCTTTTGATTGACAGTTGTTAATTGACTTGTGGAAAATGTTTTTCTCGAATGTTTACAGAAGTCATGGCAGGGGGTAATTAAGATGCTAAGGATTGTTTTTCTATTTATTTTTGAAGATTTATTTTTAAAATGAAAACAAGTAAAATATTTCGTTTTTTTTTGTTTTTTATTTACCATTTTTCTTCATTCTCTCAGTCATACTTATAAAATCATTTTCTGTAGTACTATTAGTAATACAACTATTAAAAATAATACGATTTATTTCTCGTAATACAATTAATAATACAATTGGTATATTATGTACTTATATATTAAACATAAAGTCCTAGGTCATCAGACGCAATTTCCGCTTTATTATCAATGAAAGCAAAGAAATCATCCGCGATTTTGAAAACTTCTTGAAGTTCGTTATTTAACACTGCCACGGAATAAAATCCATCGTTTTGTCGCAAAAATGTAATATTATCAAGTACACATGATGCTGAATCTTTGAAGAAGCCATTTGCGTCGTATATATACACACGGTCCACATTTAATGTTTTGCGAATTTTATTCGCTTTTTTAATATGTGCAAGTATAGATTTTTGGGTAAATACAGAAGCGTTTAGAATTTTGTTTAACGACACAGACTCCATTTTTATGATAGAAAGTGATGATAACGAAGACACTCTAGGAGGTCCTTACAGGTTGACGTGAGAAACTGTAGTAAGCCTATTTTGGTATGTGTGGGGGGAAGAAAACTTGAGATAGAATGGGGAGAGGCAGAGTTTCTATTTGAGGTCTTTACGTTTTTTCCAAATAAATTTTTCATCATTCTTGTCGCTAAGCGCATACGCAATGGAGCATTTAAATTTCCCTGTAATAGACGAGGTAGTCGAAGCTGAATTATTAGGGTTATTACCTGAAAATTTAGTAAATCTAAATTCAGTTCATTTAGATTCACTTACATCAAGTGAAGTGTCAAATAACGTGAATAATTCAATTGAAGAAAATGAGGATTTAGTGTTTTTACGGGAACATGGAATAGCATTAAGCCCTTCCCAACAAATTGACATGGAAGATTTTGACGAGGATTTGTTTGATGGTAAGTTGAGAAAATATTTATTATCATTTAAAGTTTTACGATTGTATAACTTAATTATGTATTAATACTTTTTTTTTTCATAATTTTTCATAAGTAGGAATCATTCAGCATGGAGGAGAACGAGTACGACACCATAATATTGAAGAAAATCAAGAGAATTCCGATAATGAAGATCAATTAATAAACGGAGGTGTAGGAAATAATAATATAGATCAGCCGTTAATTCAAATTTTTAACGGAGTAGAACGACTTGAAAGATTTCGGGTAAACACTCATCTGATGGAATTTCGCATACAGCCTGTACCACACGGCGTCAATGCAGTTCAGTGGACTATAAGTGCTTTCCGTGAAGTCTATAATAAAATAATAGAAGCAGGTGGAGCTGGACACAATCGGTTTTGCTTAAGTTTCCGTTTCGATGGGTTACAAGGCAATGCAGCGTTTCAAAGTATGCGACCAATAGAAGGATACGAATTTGAACAATTGTGGGATTTAGTGAACAAAATTTCGCAAAGTGCTGGTGGTTTTAATGTAACAGACACTTTTCAAATAAAGTTACACATTGTGGAAGCAGTGATTGGACAAAAATATTCCGAGGCATGCGACAGAAAACGTCCACCCGGAGTGTTAAAAATGAATAATAATGATAATCTTTGTTTACCTAGAGCTCTTGTTATGGCACTAGCAGGGCAAAGAAAAATAACCGAAAAGGCCTCCATTGGACCATTGTATGAAGAATGGAATCGTGTACGTGATTCGCGAAATAAAGGAAATTCTTACCAAAAAGAGAAGGCTTTGAAACTTATCGCAGAGGCTGGAGTGACAGTACCTGAGAGTGGTTGCGGTTTACCAGAAATAAAAAAATTTCAAGCATATTTTATACCAATGAAAATAGCGATCATTGTGTATAAATTGAAAAGCACTCCTTCAACTGCATCAGACGACGTAATTTTCGATGGGTCAAGCACCGTTATTGCTCAAAATGGAAACATAATTCACACACTGAGAATTCTTTATTACCCGAGGAAAATCACTACGAATATATTCAGACAATATTGAGTTTTCAGGCAGCACGACATTATTGTGAACCATGCAGGGTAACGTTCAAAAACCCGTATGATCATAAAAATTGTTCTTACATGTGTAATAAATGTTATGCTAAACCTCCATGTGATTCAACACAAGCACATAAATTTTGTAACAATTGCAACCGCGTGTTTTATGGACAAATGTGTTTTACTCGACATCTTACACCTGGTTCGTATCAAGGGCAGCAAACGGTTTGTGAAAATGAGCAGTTTTGTACAAATTGTAAAATTTTTACTTATCCGAGAAAATCAAAACATGAGTGCGGTAAATCAATGTGTACGATCTGTAATAAATTATGTAAAGATCAGCATCTGTGTTATATTCCGGTAGCCAAACCTTTAGACAATAGTAAAAAGTATACACGATTTGTCTACTATGATTTGGAAACACGTCAGGATGACGAACTTTATGTGGGCACATCAGTCTATAAACATATTCCTACTTTATGCGTGGCTCAATCAGTATGCGATTTATGTTGTGATAATGACAATTTTAATCCTAATTTAAGTGATTGTATTAATTGTGGGTTAAATGAAATTATTTTTCATGGTGAGGACTGTGTTGAGAAATTTGTGAATTACATTTTTGATCTAAGTAAGTTGAAAAACTGTAAAAAAGTGATTTGTATAGCTCACAACGCCAAAGGATTTGACGGTCAATTTATTCTATCGGAAGTTATGACAAGACAATACAAAGATATAGATGTAATAATAAACGGTACAAGTATAACATTGTTAGAATTAAATAAGAAAAAAATTAAATTTATTGATAGTTTAAACTATATGCCAATGCCACTAGCTGCCCTTCCTAAAGCTTTTGGTTTTGAGGATCAAATAAAAAAGGTTATTTTCCTCATTTATTTAATACTAGAGAAAATCAAAATTATGTAGGGGCTATACCTGATAAAAAATATTATAGCCCTGACTCAATGAGTAAAAAAGAAAAAAATGAATTTTTACAATGGCATAATGAGCAGTTAATTATAAATAAAGTATTTAATTTTAAAGAAGAAATTATTTTTTATTGTCGCTTAGATGTAAGTATTTTACGTATAGCATGTAACAGATTTCGTAAAATTATTTTAAATTGCGGTAATGTATGTCCCTTTTTAGAATGTACCACGATAGCCTCTACCTGTATGCTGTTTTATAGACGCAACTTTTTAAAAGAACAGCAAATAGGTATTGTACCACGTTCAGGATACCGCTTAGGGGATAATCAGTCTAGAATTGCTCTTGAATGGCTTACATGGCTTGAAGAAAAAAATAATATTCAAATAGTTCACGCTTTACGAGACAGAGAAATCAAGACACCAAATGGTGTAAAATTGGATGGTTATAGAATTGATAAAAACGGGGTAAATTATGCTTATCAATTTCACGGATGTTTTTGGCATGGTTGTCCTAAATGTTTCAAAAATGATCGAGAAAATATTATATATAAAACCGAAAATAAAAAAAAAAAAAAGAATAATACTCTCAAGTCAAGATATGAGGCCACACAATTGCAATCTTTAAAAATTAAAGAATGTGGTTATATCTTAACTGAGATTTGGGAATGTGAATTTAATAGAGAAAAAAAAATAATCAGGACTTGCAATTATTTTTAAATAGTTCTAAAGTGATATCAGTTAAATCTTTAAATCCTCGAGATGCTTTTTTTGGCGGGCGTACAGGCAACGTGAAAACATATTACGACGTAAAGAAAAATTCAAAGGGTGAAGATATTGAAAAAATCAGATATGTCGATGTATGTTCGCTGTATCCTTGGGTTTTAAAAACCGGTTGTTTCCCTGTCGGTCACCCCAAAGTTTATGTGGGCGATGCATGTGAAAATATAGCACCAAATAAAAATATAGATAACGTTCAAGGATTAATTAAATGCAGAGTATTACCCCCACGTAATCTATATCATCCAGTTTTACCTGTCAGAGCGCATGGAAAATTATTTTTCCCTTTATGTCAAAGCTGCTGTCAAGATCAAACACAGACTGATTGTCACCATGAAAATATATCTGACCGAGAGTTATGTGGTACATGGGTTGCATGTGAGCTTAGAAAAGCTGTAGAAAAAGGGTATATTATTCGAGAAATTGATGAAATTTGGGATTACCAGGTAGTACAGTATAATCCTCAAGATAAAAATAGCGCGGGGTTATTTGAGGGATACATAAATACTTTCTTAAAAATTAAACAACAGGCATCCGGTTGGCCTAGTCAGTGTGTAGATGAGAAATCTAAGCAAGAATATTTAGATAGGTATCAGGAAAGAGAAGGGGTTAAGTTAGAGAAAGAAAAAATTGAAAAAAATCCTGGGTTAAGATCTTTAGCCAAGTTATTTTTAAATTCATTTTGGGGAAAATTTGGCCAGCGGGAGAATATGAAGAAAAAGTCTATAGTTCGAACATGTGAAGAATTATATGACTTAGTTTT
>RJVT01000202.1:59978-64978 GCA_018835575.1 Cotesia chilonis
TTTTAAAAAATTTTTTTCTTATTCCTAAAATTATACAAAAATTTTTCTTTTTTAAAAAAGTTATAAAAGGTAGATATGGACGGTGGGGATAGTTAATAATAAACAAGAAGTCGGCAGGATGACCTAGGGCTTTATATTTTTCTTTATATTTTTATTCTTTTTTCACTCGTTTGTATCCATAAGGAAAGCTATCAGCTACCCCGACTCTACGCCTTTTAGGACCTGTAGCTCTGATAATTTTCGTTTCCTTTTTCGTTAAGACCTGGTGGTATTGATCTCGCCGGATACATTTGTATTGAACATGAAAAGGATCAATGTTATCAACCACGAGAGAACGTACGGTATTATAATTAATCAATTCCGATGATTGAACATTTAATTTTACTCCTTTCAGTTTACAACACTCTGCAGTAGAACCGTCTGGCTTTTTAACCACATATGTATAAAATTTTGGACCTCCAGATACAAATGACGAAATATAACTACCCTCCCCGTAACTTTCTAATTCGTCAGTGAGATCACCTAGAAAATCCCCGGTTGGTAAATCTCTATTACCGTCACTTACATAAATCACAGAGTCAGTATCATAGTATAAAACTTTATTATCTAGATAATCTAAGTAAGAATATAACTTTAATCTTGCCTGTGCTGTTGTAAATGCTGCAATAACCACATTCGCCCTGTCTGATGGGGTGTAACTATCTACATTATTTATCCAATTTACAATGATTGAATCTTTGTTAATAGGGACAAATTCAGTTATTTCTATTTCAGGATCAAAAACTAAGTCATATAATTCTTCACATGTTCGAACTATAGACTTTTTCTTCATCAAAAACTTCATATAATTCCGCTGGCCAAATTTTCCCCAAAATGAATTTAAAAATAACTTGGCTAAAGATCTTAACCCAGGATTTTTTTCAATTTTTTCTTTCTCTAACTTAACCCCTTCTCTTTCCTGATACCTATCTAAATATTCTTGCTTAGATTTCTCATCTACACACTGACTAGGCCAACCGGATGCCTGTTGTTTAATTTTTAAGAAAGTATTTATGTATCCCTCAAATAACCCCGCGCTATTTTTATCTTGAGGATTATACTGTACTACCTGGTAATCCCAAATTTCATCAATTTCTCGAATAATATACCCTTTTTCTACAGCTTTTCTAAGCTCACATGCAACCCATGTACCACATAACTCTCGGTCAGATATATTTTCATGGTGACAATCAGTCTGTGTTTGATCTTGACAGCAGCTTTGACATAAAGGGAAAAATAATTTTCCATGCGCTCTGACAGGTAAAACTGGATGATATAGATTACGTGGGGGTAATACTCTGCATTTAATTAATCCTTGAACGTTATCTATATTTTTATTTGGTGCTATATTTTCACATGCATCGCCCACATAAACTTTGGGGTGACCGACAGGGAAACAACCGGTTTTTAAAACCCAAGGATACAGCGAACATACATCGACATATCTGATTTTTTCAATATCTTCACCCTTTGAATTTTTCTTTACGTCGTAATATGTTTTCACGTTGCCTGTACGCCCGCCAAAAAAAGCATCTCGAGGATTTAAAGATTTAACTGATATCACTTTAGAACTATTTAAAATAATTGCAAGTCCTGATTATTTTTTTTTCTCTATTAAATTCACATTCCCAAATCTCAGTTAAGATATAACCACATTCTTTAATTTTTAAAGATTGCAATTGTGTGGCCTCATATCTTGACTTGAGAGTATTATTCTTTTTTTTTTTTTTATTTTCGGTTTTATATATAATATTTTCTCGATCATTTTTGAAACATTTAGGACAACCATGCCAAAAACATCCGTGAAATTGATAAGCATAATTTACCCCGTTTTTATCAATTCTATAACCATCCAATTTTACACCATTTGGTGTCTTGATTTCTCTGTCTCGTAAAGCGTGAACTATTTGAATATTATTTTTTTCTTCAAGCCATGTAAGCCATTCAAGAGCAATTCTAGACTGATTATCCCCTAAGCGGTATCCTGAACGTGGTACAATACCTATTTGCTGTTCTTTTAAAAAGTTGCGTCTATAAAACAGCATACAGGTAGAGGCTATCGTGGTACATTCTAAAAAGGGACATACATTACCGCAATTTAAAATAATTTTACGAAATCTGTTACATGCTATACGTAAAATACTTACATCTAAGCGACAATAAAAAATAATTTCTTCTTTAAAATTAAATACTTTATTTATAATTAACTGCTCATTATGCCATTGTAAAAATTCATTTTTTTCTTTTTTACTCATTGAGTCAGGGCTATAATATTTTTTATCAGGTATAGCCCCTACATAATTTTGATTTTCTCTAGTATTAAATAAATGAGGAAAATAACCTTTTTTATTTGATCCTCAAAACCAAAAGCTTTAGGAAGGGCAGCTAGTGGCATTGGCATATAGTTTAAACTATCAATAAATTTAATTTTTTTCTTATTTAATTCTAACAATGTTATACTTGTACCGTTTATTATTACATCTATATCTTTGTATTGTCTTGTCATAACTTCCGATAGAATAAATTGACCGTCAAATCCTTTGGCGTTGTGAGCTATACAAATCACTTTTTTACAGTTTTTCAACTTACTTAGATCAAAAATGTAATTCACAAATTTCTCAACACAGTCCTCACCATGAAAAATAATTTCATTTAACCCACAATTAATACAATCACTTAAATTAGGATTAAAATTGTCATTATCACAACATAAATCGCATACTGATTGAGCCACGCATAAAGTAGGAATATGTTTATAGACTGATGTGCCCACATAAAGTTCGTCATCCTGACGTGTTTCCAAATCATAGTAGACAAATCGTGTATACTTTTTACTATTGTCTAAAGGTTTGGCTACCGGAATATAACACAGATGCTGATCTTTACATAATTTATTACAGATCGTACACATTGATTTACCGCACTCATGTTTTGATTTTCTCGGATAAGTAAAAATTTTACAATTTGTACAAAACTGCTCATTTTCACAAACCGTTTGCTGCCCTTGATACGAACCAGGTGTAAGATGTCGAGTAAAACACATTTGTCCATAAAACACGCGTTGCAATTGTTACAAAATTTATGTGCTTGTGTTGAATCACATGGAGGTTTAGCATAACATTTATTACACATGTAAGAACAATTTTTATGATCATACGGGTTTTTGAACGTTACCCTGCATGGTTCACAATAATGTCGTGCTGCCTGAAAACTCAATATTGTCTGAATATATTCGTAGTGATTTTCCTCGGGTAATAAAGAATTCTCAGTGTGTGAATTATGTTTCCATTTTGAGCAATAACGGTGCTTGACCCATCGAAAATTACGTCGTCTGATGCAGTTGAAGGAGTGCTTTTCAATTTATACACAATGATCGCTATTTTCATTGGTATAAAATATGCTTGAAATTTTTTTATTTCTGGTAAACCGCAACCACTCTCAGGTACTGTCACTCCAGCCTCTGCGATAAGTTTCAAAGCCTTCTCTTTTTGGTAAGAATTTCCTTTATTTCGCGAATCACGTACACGATTCCATTCTTCATACAATGGTCCAATGGAGGCCTTTTCGGTTATTTTTCTTTGCCCTGCTAGTGCCATAACAAGAGCTCTAGGTAAACAAAGATTATCATTATTATTCATTTTTAACACTCCGGGTGGACGTTTTCTGTCGCATGCCTCGGAATATTTTTGTCCAATCACTGCTTCCACAATGTGTAACTTTATTTGAAAAGTGTCTGTTACATTAAAACCACCAGCACTTTGCGAAATTTTGTTCACTAAATCCCACAATTGTTCAAATTCGTATCCTTCTATTGGTCGCATACTTTGAAACGCTGCATTGCCTTGTAACCCATCGAAACGGAAACTTAAGCAAAACCGATTGTGTCCAGCTCCACCTGCTTCTATTATTTTATTATAGACTTCACGGAAAGCACTTATAGTCCACTGAACTGCATTGACGCCGTGTGGTACAGGCTGTATGCGAAATTCCATCAGATGAGTGTTTACCCGAAATCTTTCAAGTCGTTCTACTCCGTTAAAAATTTGAATTAACGGCTGATCTATATTATTATTTCCTACACCTCCGTTTATTAATTGATCTTCATTATCGGAATTCTCTTGATTTTCTTCAATATTATGGTGTCGTACTCGTTCTCCTCCATGCTGAATGATTCCTACTTATGAAAAATTATGAAAAAAAAAAGTATTAATACATAATTAAGTTATACAATCGTAAAACTTTAAATGATAATAAATATTTTCTCAACTTACCATCAAACAAATCCTCGTCAAAATCTTCCATGTCAATTTGTTGGGAAGGGCTTAATGCTATTCCATGTTCCCGTAAAAACACTAAATCCTCATTTTCTTCAATTGAATTATTCACGTTATTTGACACTTCACTTGATGTAAGTGAATCTAAATGAACTGAATTTAGATTTACTAAATTTTCAGGTAATAACCCTAATAATTCAGCTTCGACTACCTCGTCTATTACAGGGAAATTTAAATGCTCCATTGCGTATGCGCTTAGCGACAAGAATGATGAAAAATTTATTTGGAAAAAACGTAAAGACCTCAAATAGAAACTCTGCCTCTCCCCATTCTATCTCAAGTTTTCTTCCCCCCACACATACCAAAATAGGCTTACTACAGTTTCTCACGTCAACCTGTAAGGACCTCCTAGAGTGTCTTCGTTATCATCACTTTCTATCATAAAAATGGAGTCTGTGTCGTTAAACAAAATTCTAAACGCTTCTGTATTTACCCAAAAATCTATACTTGCACATATTAAAAAAGCGAATAAAATTCGCAAAACATTAAATGTGGACCGTGTGTATATATACGACGCAAATGGCTTCTTCAAAGATTCAGCATCATGTGTACTTGATAATATTACATTTTTGCGACAAAACGATGGATTTTATTCCGTGGCAGTGTTAAATAACGAACTTCAAGAAG
>RJVT01000202.1:69978-124115 GCA_018835575.1 Cotesia chilonis
TGCTTGTTTTTTTATTTCTTATTTAAAAAAAAAAAAATAATAATTCAATGTAGGTTCCTTATTTATGGATGGCCCCTACTCTCGATTGTGTCAATGTTAGAGGTGCAGTAATTCAACCAATAAAATAAATGGCAGAAACTTATTTTCTAATAATTTAGTTTGGAATACATTGAATTTGACAAATACAGGTCTTCAACATTCATATGAAGAGAAAATGTATCGTATAATTAGTTTTACAAGAGAATAATTATTGACGCTATTAGTTTAGAATTATTCACGTCACAGTAACATAAAGAAATATCAATTTATTGCTTCATATATAATCTGTGATAATATACATTTGCTAAGAAATGTACGGCAATTTTTTTAAGATAAATATTTTTTAAAGCGATGTACTGAAATCTTTCTCACTATTCAAGTAAGCTGAATAATATTTATTAAGTAATTAAAATTGTACAGTTACGAGAAATAAAATTAGCTTTTTATAGGGCGAATAATTAATTAGGGCGATACAATTATGATTTTGATGAATATTCTATTGATAATTTCTTTTTGTTGAAAGAATACTTCTTAATCTAAATATGCTTTCGACAAATTTCTGAAAAATATTACCCTATAATAATTTATAGAGTTATTTTTATTGTTAATTTTTGTTTAAATTTTTAACGATCTTTCAATATCTTTTATAATTTCGTCTAATTTAAATAATTTAAGAAACCATAGAAAAACTGAATGACTAATTTTTATTTTTTTTTACAGCAAAAAGATGAGGAAGAAGGCGCCAGTTCAATTACGATAGACCACTGTGGAAGGATTTATTTTTTTGTAAATGAAATAACGTTTTTGATAATGAGTGATGCATTAACTTATAAAATAGTTGTCAAAAAAAATTCTTGTTTTTTTTTTTCATAATTTTCTTTCTCTGTTTGAGTAGACTATGTTCTATGTTATATTTTTATATACCAAATAAAATTAGATTTAAAAATATTGATTTTACTAACTCAGATAAAGTCAATAAATGTATTTGTAGAATAAGTTATGAAAAAATATTTCCAATTTCTTAGGGTCGTTCGTTTTTATAAATGTAAAATTGGATAGTACATTAAGATTAGATTTAAGCTTAAATGAGTTTAAATATACAATGGTATTGGTGTGAATTTAATTGTAACAACCAACATGCTGAAAATAAAATTAGATATTTTATTCTTAATAATTTTGTATCAATAACGTATATTCAAATGCAATAAAGAAAAATAGCTATTGCAACAGTCAGTTTTGTTTATATATATGTACCAAGAAAAATATAAATAATTTCTATAAAATTATCAGTGTAATGTTTTAGTCAATTTTTTCAATCGATAATAAAATCAAAATAAAATATGTTCTATTACTGTGTAACAGGAAAGAAGATTTATTATCAGTAAGTTAAAATTTACGATAAAATAAAATAAAAAACCTTTGCAGCATTATCTCTGTTGCAACAGTGTAATTTTTTCTTTAAAAATGTTTAATTGATTAAATAGTTATTGCTCAAGAAGTCTTTTTAATACTTGAAAACTCTGAAAAAGTCTTTCTATTCTGCTTAATTCATTTAATTAAATAAATCTGAAAAAGTCTTAGTAAGTCTTTATAACTCTTTTTAAAAGTCCGAAATCTCAGAGAATATTTGACTTTTTCAGAGTTTGTCAGACTTAGTCAGAGTTATTCACCAAAAATAAGACTTTTTTTGTCTTTTTCAGAGAAAGTAAGACTTTCAAAAAGTCTTATTCAGACTTCTGAAGACTTTTTAAGAGTTTTTTCAGAGAAATTTTTCCATAAGGGTGACGCTAAGTTTTTAAAAACAATAAACACCACGCATTTATTTATTGATGCGACCTATGAAGTTTGTCCTCGAGTACCATCAGAAGTGTACCAATTATTAACGATTATGGCTGTAGTACATGAGGATAATGTAAAATTTTTTGAATAATTTATAAAATTTCGATAATATGGAAGATGGAACAGTTTAGAACACAGGCAGCTTAGAATAAGTAAATTAATTAAGGCATTTTAAATGTATTTTATTCAAAACTGGCCCTATTCTAAATAACGTTGCATCTAAAATACTTACTAAAAAGTTAATATTGCAATTATGAGATTTACTGAAGTATATTCTAACATATGATTATTTCAGGTACTGCCAATCACATGGGTACTTATGACGAATAAAACAAAAATTAGTTATATTGACATATTTAATTATTTTAAGACAGTTTTAGCTCCACATCTTGACATTAAAACTGTCATGTCTGACTTTGAATTAGGTATTATGGCAGCCATGAAATCATGCTATGCCAATATTCAAACAGAAGGCTGCAATTTCCATTTAATACAAGTACAGTATTACTTATTTCAAATATGAAATTTACAATTATTATATTAACTTGTTAAATATATTTATCTATATAGAATTCAAATTCGATGCTTTTAAATAGTTAAATTTTGTTTAAAATAATATCAAATCAGCTTTCTAAATCTGGGTTTCAAATCTTTTTTATTTTCTCTATATTACTCAACAGAAAAAAAAGTATATTGTAATTGGTATGTAAAATTTTTCTGCTAATTAAATAATTATAATTATTTAAATATTATTCAAATATATTTACAAGTAACTGATCGTAGATCCTCCAGAATATGCAATTTACAAATGATTTATATAATTGAAGCAAAAAAATTTTAAAACTTTTATTTAATATGTATGATTGACATTTTAGTTGTGAATAATTGGATTCAATTATGTATTGTAAAATATTTTTTTAGACTACGTATGTATCAATATATACATTTGTATAAATTATTATGAACAAAAAAGTTCAACATCCACAGTAATTCAATTTAATATTATTAACTACTTGCTACAGGTAATAGTCAATTATTTAACAATCATATTTTTGCAGGCGATACTTAGAAAAATTAGAGATATGAAATTGGATATTTTAATTTAAGAGAGAGATGACATGAAACTTTTTATCAGAAAACTTTTGAGTTTGGCTCTTTTACCGGCAAATGACATCAAAAAAGCTTTTACGTGTCTCCTCAACGATCATAAAACATTGAGCGAATTATTCAAAGGATTGACAAATTATTTTTCAAGCTACTGGCTCAAAGTTGTTAAACCTCACAGATTTAGTTGTTATAGAAACACCATAAGAACAAATAATTATCTGGAATCCTATCACAGAACACTTAAATTGAAATTGGGATCTCATCCACAGATTTGGGAATTTACAGGTAATAGTTTTACTGACAGCCTAATAATAATCTACTCTTGAATTAAATGTTAAATTGAAAACTTTTATTTTATATTAATATATTCAGAAGGTATTGCTGCACTTCAAGAGTTAACAGCAATTGAAAAGTCATCATTGAAGAACAATTTAAAAATTCGGAGAACTGCAGACAAGAAAATTGTTTTAAAAAATGAAATGATTTAATATTTGTGGGACCTATATGATAATGGGACATTGGAGATTGATAATTTTTTACATTGTGCCAGTCACACGTCCAAAGCTTTTCATAATAATAATATTTGGACCAACATTGACGATATTAACAATTTCTTGATGCCTATAGAATAAAATAGTTTATTTTAACTATTATTATTTTAAAATAATTCCATAAAAGTATTGTCATAAATAATAAGTTTTTCATTACTACTGAATTATTAATTGATGTAATAAATAAATAAAATAAAATAAATATCTTTTTCCTATTAAATTTTGTCAATATTATTGATGTTAAATGTACAATAATAGTATATTTAATAAATTAAAACAAGAAATTCTCATAAAAATAAACATCCTTTTATTACTATGAATTAACATTCACATTCTTCATTTTGTAGTAAATATAAAATTTTCAAAATATAAGAATTATATACATTTCCCAGTTGATAGTTTTTTTTCTTTAGTAACATGCATAACTTGGTGTCAATGGAATTAAATGAGTTTTCTTAAATAATTGATATACATGTATATAAAAATGATCACATTTTAAACAGCCGTATGAATTTATCTTTTCTTTTCATACGCACTCTGAAAAATTTCTTTTCTAAAAATTTTCTTCATTACCTACTGTTTACTATACTGAGTGGAAAATAAAAATTTATCTATTATCTAATGCTCTTTGCTACAATCATTTTTCGGATAGTGTCCAATCGAGAATTGATTTTTCTAAACATTACAAAACGGAAAATAAAACTTTCTATTTATATATTACTACGGATTTTGTCATTTCGGTAAAATATTTTTCTGAACAATAGTCTTATAGAAATTGTCAATATAATTTTCGGATAATGTCCAATCGGAAATTTGTCTCTTCTAAATATAATAAAACGGAAAATTTAATTTTCTATAGGTGGCGATGCGGTTGCTGTAATTTCGGTTAAATGACCATTCGCGAAAATTTCTTTTATACGACACGAGACCCAGCCATTTTTGCCGAGTTGATACAATCAAGTAAACTTACTAGTAAAAATGTTCACTGTCTCATCGTCATCCTTAAGATCCTCAAGTTCATTGATTAGCTCATCAACAGTTAAATTTTTGAACTTGTCCATATTGATTGGTAGACCTAAAATTTATTTTAGTGAATATATTTTAAAAGAAAAATAAAAATTTACGATAAACTAATGCTAATTTAGAAGGAATTAAATGGAAGAATTAAAAAAATATATAAATCAATTATTTTATAAATAAACTCAACAACTAGCTTATCACCAGAAAATATCAAAATTTTAAGCAAATCAATTGCACTCCTATTAGTCTGACAGATCAAGGAACTTCAAGGGGCGCTCTTAACAACACGATAAAATATTTAATGAATTTTCACTGGTTTGACAGTGAAGTTTGTCAAAATTCACTGTTTTTTTCGGTAGAAAGAGAATGTTTAAAAATTTTTTTTTATTCTTCTAACAATATATATAGCAATAAAAAAAAATAAGATAAATAAATTGTTTCTTACCTCAAGACATTAAAATAGAACCAATTATATTAAGAATATAAAAACTTCAGACTTAACCAAGACTTAGAACTTTTTAAGGTTAGATCAACAATGTGAATTTCACTTGATGTTGAAACGCTAAAATGTAATAATAAGAACTTATAATTTTAAGATAAATAATGCTCGTTGTCAAAAAATTAACAAATGAAAATATTTTATTGGTTTTTTAACAAATAATGTAGAAATTTATAGCACTTCAATTACACTGACCGATTACGGAATTTTGAATGGCGCTTTTAAAAACACAATAAAATATTAAACGAATTTTCACTGGTTTGACAGTGAAGTTTGTCAAAATTCACTGTTTTTTTCGGTAGAAAGAGAATGTTTAAAAATTTTTTTTTTATTCGGGTGTGTCATTATGCCCGCGTGTCATAATCCCCGTGTAGCAAAATCCCCGCACAGCAAAATCCCCGTGTTGCAAAATCCCCGACCAAAATGGCGGTGACTTAAAATAATGACTTGGTGACATCTACAGATTGTGAAATAAAACACATTTTCAAAATCTGTGCAACCGGGGAGAATATTTAATGACAATTAATGAAGATGGCGCTGCGGTCAAATAAAAACGGAAAATTGAATAGAAAAATAATTAAAACAATAGGATAGCTATGTCTTCAACGCTATTACAGATAATAGCACCGTCCATAGTGAAAGGTAGTCCAGGTGTTTTTTTCCGTAGGTTTAAATTAAAAAATACCGGGCATTAATTTTTAAGGGTTAATTTTTATGTCCGCACACGGACTTACCTAAAACGGTAAACCGCAAGGATTATTGTGTAATAAATCACAAAATGTCATCCTTAATAATTATTTATATATAATATTATAATATAAATTTTTTATATATATATATAAGAAATAATATAATTTAATTTATATTATAAATATAGATTATTATATATACTAAATATATATAATTATATATTATATATTATATAAATAATATATATTTTATAAAAATACAAATAATAGATAGAAAAACTCTCATGCAATATTGTCAGACTTTTCAAACGATCAGTTTATCATTCGTGATTGGTTAAAATAACAACATAAACAGTAAATTTTATGTAATTTATTTCTTTAACGGTTTCTTTTTATTAACAGTTCTAATTTTCGTTCCCAGAACAAATTCAAAACACTCTTTTTTATAGACGCCATTCCGAATCGTTTAAGCCTTTGTTATATCCAAGGGCGTTTTTAGAGCGGTAGCGTAAACGGTGGAGGTTTGGACTAACAGTTTAAAGAATACGCAACGGAGGTTTTAATTCCGTTGTTTTAATTATTTATGTGGGACGTTTTCGAGATATGAATTTACCACGCCTTCGTTTGAGACTGACGGATTTTTATGAGAGTAGATGTACTTACTCTTTGCAGGATTTTTAGTTATTACCGGATCCGTGATTCCGGGGCTGTTGTTAGCGCCTTTTCCTGGATTGGGCCCTCAGATTGGTCCTTGCAGCGGATGGATTAGGATGGAATTGGGCTGCTTATTTTTACGGGCTTCTTATTTTACGAAATGAATTGATTCGAACGAATTTCACTTCTTTTTGATATTTATTTTTATAGACACTAAAACTTTTACACTTTCACAAATATGAATTTTAACGCAATTTAATTAAATGAATTTTATTTATTTGATTGAGCTAACGTCCTCCAGTCCCCCGTAGGGTAAAGTGCGCAAAACTAGCTTTTAAGAAATTTTGAATAACTTACTGACCGGATTCTCGCCTAAGTGCAGAGCAAATTAGAACTTTGAGAATACGACTCTCTAAGATACTTAAAATTAATACGTGGCCTGCCGGTTAAACCGCGTCCAAACTTCCTTTAAGTGCAGTGCAAATTAAAGCAAAGGACTCTACAAGGCACGGGCCCGTCAGTTAAACGCGGAAGTCAAATTAACTGAGCAAAGACAAGGCGTTGGCTGTTGATCGCCTTTTTAAATACTCGCGGTGCTGAGATTGCAGAAGTCCCCGCTAGTCAACCAGCAGTCGCGTAGCTTATATTTTATTGTGGCTTTCGCGCATGGAGAAGTCTTCCATCTGCGCGGGTGATTTAAATTTAAAGAAAAATTTTGGGGTGGACATAACATTCCCCCGGAAAAGCGAGAAGCTAGTATAGTTTTTCGGTTTTCCTATGGCCACCTTTCCCATAAGCGAGAGCCACTTACAATTTTCGTTTATAATATTCTTAACTTAATGAGAGAGTAGTGATGAGAGTCATCTGGCGCGAATATTTTAATTTTAAATTATATTTTAATTTCGCATTGTATTGCATTGTGTATATTTCGCTGACGAATGATCTTTCTTATCTCTCTTCGTTAGCTTCTCGAGTTCGCGAAGTCGGGTTGAGCGTTAGTATTTTCTCGAGAGTGATAGAGTGTGTATTCTACTGGAAAGAAAATGTATTCTACTGGAAAGAATTTTGAGGGCTACGGTACTTGGTACCAGATGGCCGTAATGGTCTATGGGGAGAGGGTAAGTAAAAAAAGGAAATTATATATATATAAAAAAAATATATTTGTGTTTTTTTTTTTTTTTTTTTTTTTTGAAATTTTGTAAATAAAAAAAATTTTTGTTTTCTTTAGGATTTAAGGAGGGCGGTTCAACTCTTGGCGGAATTGGCGCGCCCCATCTATCCTCACAAAGCCTTATTTTTGGCTTCGTGCTTGGTGGCGTTGTTCGTGTCTTTGCCTCCCGAGGTCGTCGAGGCGGCGACTTTCTTCGGGTTCCAGGAACTGGAGATAGTTGCTGGGGTCCGAAGTTTTGAAGAGGTCCTCGCCCCTAATCACGAAGATATCGACCAATTAAGGGTCGCCCTGATTGAGGCGATCTTTAATGGTTTGGTCGCCAAGGCATAAGGTATGTTATTATAAAATGGTTTGTAGTTATTTTGTATCTTATCTTTCATTCGTTCTCCTTTCTTTTTGTTGCAGGCTAGGCGTATCGGGTGTCGTCGTTTCCGTCGAGAGCTGGACGCATCCTTTACAAATAAATTTAATAAAAAATATTTTTATTTTTTTTTTTTTTTTTTTTATAAAAATTTTTGAAAAAGAGAAAAAAATATAAAATTTTTTTTTTTCCAATTTGGTTTTTCTTTTATTTTATGTTTTTGTATACCTTCTTCCTTCCGAAAAATTTTAATCCAATAAGGTAAGTAGGATGGAAATAAAATAAGTAGGATAAAAATTGAGTAGAATAAGTAAATAAAAAAAAAAATAAAATAAATAGAGTAACTAGAATAAATAAAAAAGGAATTATATATAGATAGAAGAAAAGAACTGAAAACGAAAATAAAGTATATAAGAATTATGTATATAAAAATATATATATATATTTTTTTTTTTTTTTTTTTTTTGAAAAAAAATTTATGCGGACTTTATTAGTAAGGATAGGAAAAAAAAGGAGAATGTGGTATGCGTATGGGCATATGTATATACCTATACTTATACTTATGTACGTGTGTGATATTCTTTATGCGTTATAATCATGCGGTAACACAACAGTGGGCGTGGTTTACCGAGAGGCGATCGCGATCGAGCGGGCGTCGGTAAGCTGCTTCGCTTGACCTAGTAGCCCGTTATGATTAACGCTAGATGACTCTCCTTGTTCTCTTAATTACCTATGCTTATTTTACTTGTAGTTATTAAATACTAAGTGTTTAAAATAATCGTATTGAATTATAGAAGGATTTTAGGACTCGAAAAAAAAATTTGTATGAGTGACGTTAGCTCTGAAATATGAAAAAAAATTTTTTTTTGTATATGGAAATTGTTGGGTATATATATTTAATAATTTGACATAATAGTAATATTAATAGATAATAGTATGATTATATATAATAATTGGTTAAATATATGATATAAATTTAAATTGTGTATAATTGGATTCTTTATATAAGTTTTATATAGATTAAATATAGAATGTAATTAACTAGTTAAATTATTTGATAATATATATATAAAAAAAATTGTATGATATAGATAGTAAAATGGAGGAATGATTTTGGTGGAATTTATAGAAATAAAAAAAAATTTTGAAAGAAAAGTTTTCTTATTGAGATTTTGCGCTGTTTCCACTCGTCCCCCCAAGGCCGGGGATAATATTATTTCCGGTCTTGTGAGTCGTAACGCAGCAAAAATTTTTTTATAATACGGATAAATTTACTGATTTTCATTATACTATCGACTATTTATTAAGGTAGGGGTTTTATTCAAGTATTTTAGATTAGATTATTTGTTCAAACTGTTGACTCGTTTTTGGCATAAAGAGTTTTTCTATTATTTTTGTAAAATGAAATTATACAGGAGAGAAAGGATTCTATTATAATTTTAAAGTTATTTCTAACTTTTTCCGCAAAGAAGTCATCAGTTTGTTTAACAATTCTTTAATCGATGGGCTTAAGTTCTGTGTTCTATGATGTTGATGTTGATGTTTTTTTTTTTTAGATCGGTGATTTGTAGTCTCTCAGTCGGAACGTTTTCGGCTTCTCCGATGCTTTGATGATTTCTGGAGCTTCTTTGGTTGTTATTTTCGTTTCCGTGGAGACGTTCTTCTCGCTCTCGGTATCGGTTCTTGTTGGAGGTGTTTCGTTGCTATTTGGTAGGCCTGAAGTTTTTTCTTCGATTGTTTTCAGCTCAATTACTACTGGGTTTCCGTCTTTTCTGCTGGTTCGTCGAGGTTTTAATATAAATTGGCGGATAGTTTTTTGTATAGCTATCCCTCCAATTATGAGTGATATTATTCCAATAGTTGATACTGTTCCGATGTTATTTTCCGACTGGTTTCTTCTTTTTGATGATCCAGGGCTATCAGTGACATTTTTTCTTCGTTTTCTTCTAGACCTTGGCCCCAAGGTTCAAATTTGTCGATAATCGTAGCTGGATCTTGATTCTGTGCTAACAAATATGGAGCTGCGTTGTTAATTTTCAGGCTTGAGTTTAACGTTTCCAAGGATAAGTTAAAACTGGGGGCGATGAGGTCTATTTTCGTTGACTCTCTGGCAATCCCTCGAATAGTGTATTCATTACACGTCACTTGACATCCCTGCTGGATGTGTATCAGCCAGTCCCATTAATTACCTGATTGTCGGCAGTTAGTTTTGGGCATCTCGATTGAATATTTTCCTGCTTGCATGTCGAATATGCCCAGGTGTTTTTCTCGTTCATTTTTATCCAAGTTAATTTGCACTTTGGAATTATTCTTATATTACAATTTCGTAAGTTTTTGGTTTTCGGATTCATTAATAATTCCATTTCGCATTCTACCTCGTTCGCCAACTTGGTTGTTTTGGGCGGGAGGTCCGGTGGACATGCCATGTCTGGTCCGATGGGCTTGCAGCTGTTGATATAATCTTGTTCCGCGAGAAAATATTCATCAACGATGGTTCTGACACGAGGTATTTCGATGTTGGTTGAATTGTCAATGTTGATATTTGGTCTCCAATTCTCTCGGCTTGGGAAGTGATTTTAGCTCATATGCTAGCCATGGCGCCTGGTCGAATAGTGGAACTGTAATTATTATCAGGAAATGTCCATTTGTTTTTCCTGTCTCTACCGTGGACACCTTGGCTAGTGTGTTGATGTCCATGTGATTCAGAGGTTGAGGTGGGTTCAACGTCGGATGTTTTTTCATCATATCAGCAGTTGCTCGATGTAGTTGTCTAGCTGACACTGTTAAATAGGTGAGTTTACCCCATTTTGCCTCTTCTATGGTTTTTTCTGCGTTGTTGAGAGTCCTTAGGTGATTGGTCATTAGGTGAATATGCTCATCTGCAGCCATCGAGAATAATTGGCTTCTTTGAAGGTCGCTTAGTTGTTTGTTTACTGCTTGTTTGAGATAAGCTGATGTTCGGGCAATTTCCTTGATTCTCTCGGTTATATTTGCTTCGTGTTTTAGGATTTCGTTTATTTCACTCCTGATGATGTGAGTGTTGTTCTGTGATAAGTGTACTAATTCTCTGTTATTTTGGTATAACTTGTCTATTTCTTTGGTGATGTGTTCCTTGTCACTGTAGTCCATTGTTCCGAACAACTCACGTGCAATTGTGCCTACGAAGCCGAACCAGGGAGCTCTTTTGGTGCGGTTTTGTGGGTCTAGTTCCGTTAGTTGAGGATCCTCGAGGAGTTGTCTCAGTCGGTGTTGGGCTTGTTCAATTTCTGTTTGTATTTCTTGGTGGCTATTCACTCTCATATATGACTTACAGATTGAACGGTTAAATTTGTTTGCGCATATTTCGAAGGCCTCCCAGAGCGTTTGGTTGGCATGTGGGTACAAATTCACTAGTTTTTCGATGTTGATTGAGCTGATGAGTTGCCATTCCTCGCGGATTAGGTGTATTTTCTTGAATGGATCGTAGAGCAGACCTGGGTTGGCCTCCATTGGTTGTATTCTCGTTTCTCCTGCGCTCCATGCCAGGTATCCCAGTCCCAGGAAGAGAAATAGTACGGTGTTCATGTTTAAGTTGTATTGGCTTTTATATATTCTTCTGAAACAAACAACTTGGGTTTCTTTTTAGTCAAATTTTTCGCGGCTGGCTGGTTTAGCCTTATTCGGGTGGAGTAATTTCCGTTTCCCGTTTTCTTTTTCTATTATTAAATTTCCCATTTCATTTATTTCGACTATTTCGTATGGACCGGTATAATAAAGGTCTAATTTATTTTTTCTAGGTTCCTTTAACGTGTATATAAGGTCTCCTACACTAAATTTTGCAGGGTGTATATGTTTGTCGAATCGGATTTTAGACTCGTGTTTAGCTCTCGTTAAATTTTCCGCAGCTATTCGTTGAATTTCGGAAATTCGACTAATTAAGTCTGCTAGATAATCGTTATATGATTCGATTTTACTAAAGTCTGGAAATTGAGTTGGACTTCGAGCTTTTCTTCCGTACAAAATTTCGTATGGTGTAAATTTTGTGGATGTGTGCACGGTGGTGTTATAATTTAACATTGCCATTGGGACATACCGATCCCAGTTACTGAATTTATCTGCATAAGCCCGGAGGTAGTCGACTAAAGGCTGGTGAGATCGTTCCAAGGCTCCGTTCGATTGTGGATAGTAGGAAGAAGTTGTTATTCTTTGGATTTTAAGCGCTTTAGCAAGCTGTTGAATTAATTTACTTGTAAATGAGGTGCCCTTATCTGATAGAATTACGCGAGGGCACCCATAAAGGGCGATATAATGATTTAATAAAGCATCTGCAACAGTTACTGCTCTGATATCAGGGAGAGGAACTGCTGCAGCTGCCTTGGAAAAATTATCCTGGATCGTTAGGATGTGTACGTTTCCGTCAGGTGTCATGGGTAGGGGCCCTACTGTGTCTATACTGATTTTTTCGAAAGGTTCGAAAGGTGTATCGGTGATAGACATAGGCTGTTTTGTTTTTATTCGTGTGAGTTTATTTTTCTGGCATATCTCGCATGCTCGAATATAGTTATAGATTTTATCTTTCATTCCTGGCCAGTAATATTTTTCGCGAATACGCCAGTACGTTTTTACTACACCTTTGTGACCCCCTATTAAGCTGTTATGATTTTCTTCAATTATTTTTGTTCGAAGGGATTCGTCTGGTACCTCGACGTTCCCTTCGCACAAGGTAATTGTTATTGGACAGTCTCTTAGTTCGTGTAGTAGATAGGCTTTTATGTCTAAATCGTCAAATTCGTCCCCCTGCTTTGCACAGCGAAGCGAATGAATGTCGTGTTTGTGCATTGCCTGTCGAAGATTTTTCAATCCTTCGATCAGGTTGATTGGATCTATTTTTTCGAAATGTTTTGTTTTGATAAATACCGTAAAGATTTTACAACGACCTAACTTGGTGACGAATACGTCCCCCTTTGTAGGTTTTGAGGCGTGGAGGTCATCGGCATTTATAAATTTTAAGTCTCGAAGCAGTTTCGCTACGGGTTTTATTATCTCACAATCAGCTGCTAAAAAGTGTACTAAGTGGTCTCGGGCATAAGTAAGCCCGTCTCGGCTGATTGAAAATTTGATTTTTGTGTCGGGCCCCTTTGGTGGTATACTTTCGTCTGAGCTCGAGGGTGAAGATATTCTTGGTCGATGGCGCCTTTCAGCAAAAATATATTCAGCCTCTTCGGAAGTTGGAGGGTCATAGGCGATGAAGGGTGGTCCGAATCGGCGGTTCCTTACGTCATTCCCCACTGTTTTATTCCCGCTTGTAGTTGTTTCGCGTCTAATTTTATTGGAATCGATAGAGTTTTGCGAACTGCCGAGTGATTTAATATTATCATTCATTTGTGAATTATTTAATTCTGGTTCTGTTTCGGTAAGTGTCTTATTGGTGGTGGCCGAAGCGGTTTCGGCCCTTTCGTTTATGGGTTCGCCGTTTTCGTCTACGATTTGGCCACTAGCATAGTCGTAATGGATCCCCATGGCTGCTAATTCGTCGGGAATGAGGACTCTTCCGAAGATTGGGGTTCGGGGTTCTGGACCGTCTCTTAAATATCCCGCGAATCGCGATCGGTTTAGATTCTGTGGCGTTGAAAGATTTTTGTGTGATTGTTTTTTATTTTCGTCGTGTTTATTGATGATGTTTCTTGCGTTGTTGTCTTCTACCGAGGTCGAAGGCTCTGGTTCTATGATGATGGGATTTTCTACGTCGCTGGAATCTCCGCTTCTTCCTGTGTCTTCTGGACTGATATCGCTACTTGATCCTTCCTCAGGGTTTTCGCTGTTGTCTCTGAGAAATTCGTCGACATTAGTTTCAGTTGCAGTGTCGTTGTCTAACGAGTCTTCTTCATCACACCAGAGGGGAGGCATTTTGCTTAGTGATTGGCGGATTGTTTTTGCTGTCTCAGAGCTTGTTCGTTTTAATTCGGCTAACTCTTGGGGAGTGTAGTTAAATATCGCTTCTTCTCGGCGGATTTTCTCTAGAGCTCGCTCTCGATAGGTGTTTTCCGGTGGTGGCCGTCTTTTGAGGAGTTCATCGAACATTTCTACTAATTCCTGCGTTGTTCTACGTTGCTTTTGTGGAACTCTTGTTGCGCTGTCCTTTTCGGCTTCTTCATCCTTTTCTGCCTCGTCGTCCCCCTCCTGGCCAATGTCTGGTGTTTGGTTACTCGTACTTGGTCCTGGGAGGAAAACTTCGTCGTCCCCCTGTTCTTCATTTCCGGCTTCTTGAGTCTTCGGATCTTCTGAAGTTATATCTAGATTGCTGGTTTCGTGATAATTTACTTTGGGTGGGACTCGTGTTTTTCCAATTTCTCTTTTCCTAAGTCGAGAGGCAATTGTCTCTCTTACATCGGGAGCGCTGCTGATTCGTGGTCTACTTTTAGATCCGAAAGGGCGACCGGGGCGTTTGACCGATTGGATCGCCTCTTCGTCTGAGAGCATTTTGTTTGACCTTTTTCGTTCCGTTAAAGCAGAGATAGGTAACGCTAGAGAGTTATTTTCGGTATTATTATTTGTTGCGAGTTCCGAAGATTCTGGACGTCCTTCTGGGTTGTAAGAGAGTCCTTCCGCGTATTGTTCGGTGATTTTATGGCGGACTACAACGTTAAATTTGTATCTGCTTAATTTAGAGCGCCATTTAGCTTGTCTTTCGGTGACAGTTGCGCTATCCCTCAACCAGGTAACGCAGGGGCTACTGGTTCTTAGCGTGAAATGTTTTTGGAGATACGGTCGGAATTGTTGGATTGCGTAAACTACCGCGAGGCATTGTTTTTCTACGTTCGTATATCGAGTTTCGGTGTCGTGAAATACTCTCGAAAAGCAAGAGACTATCTTTTCTCCATCTCCTTCTGGGTCGTCGTCCCCCTCTGTCGTTGCTTGACTCAGGATTCCAGATATTCCCGAGTCCGACGCATGGACAGCTAGGATGAAGGGTTTGTTAAAATCTGGGTACTTAAGAAATGAGTCCTCGCAGAGGGCATTTTTGATATCGTCAAATGCCGTTTGCGCTTCTTCTGACCATATAAAAGGTTTTGTTTTTCGCGTAAGATCTGTTATGGGCTTAGCCCTTTCAGCGAAATTTTGGATGAATCTCCGATAATAATTGGCAAGTCCCATAAATTTTCTGGCCTCTGTCTGGTTTCTAGGTCGCGACGCATTTTTGAGCGATGAAATCTTTTTCGGGTCTGGTTTTATGCCCTCTTTCGTTATTACGTGACCTAAATAATCTACTTCTGGACAGAGAAATTTACATTTTTCAGGTTGGAGAGTGAGACCCGCTTCTCTCAATCTATTGAATAATCTTTGAACTCTCACCCCATGTTCTTCTAGGGTTTTACCATAGCTAACTAAGTCGTCGATATAAATAAATAATTCCGTCCCTTTTAACCCGCTTAAAGTGGAATCCATCATTCGTTGGAAGATAGACGGAGCGCATTCTAGCCAAAAGGCATGCAACAATATTCCCAGTGGCCATCTGGGGTGGAAAATGCCGTTTTTGGCGCGTCAGCGGGGCATTGGGACCTGGTGGAAACCCATGGCGAGATCGAAGACGCTGAAGAAATTAGCGTCGCCTAACTGGTCTAAAATATCGATAATTAGAGGTAGAGGATAGGCATCCCCTCTAGTGATTTTATTTAGTTGCCGAAAGTCGATAACCATTCTATATTTTTTTATAGAAGGATCATTAGATTTTTTTGGTACAATCCACAAAGGTGAATTGTACGGAGAGTTAGATTTTCGAATTATTCCCTGTTTTTCGAGATTTTCAACCTGCCTGGCAATTTCTTCCCGATGTTCTGGGGGAAATCGATACTGTTTTATTCTCACCGGTTCGTTGGTGGTAGTTTCAATCCGGCAGGTGAAATTTTTCGAGCAACCCAGCTTGTCTCCGGGGAGATGAAAGACGTCGTGATTGTTTTTTATAAGCTCTTGGACTTGCTCTTTTTCTTCTACATTTAGATGACCTAGGGGTATTTTTTGAAGTATGGTCTTAATACGTACTTCTGGGTTGGTTATACGGTTGGAATTTTCAATGGAAGGGTCATCTGACTCGCCCCCGGTTGAACTGGGGTAGGTGAACTCGAAATCTTTGAGTGCTTGGGGTCCGATGTCTATGTCGACTGGGTTTGGATTAAGATTAATGACCATACACGTGGCGTACCCATCTTCGACCTTGACAACGGCCTCTCCTCCAAGGACTCCCTCCGGAAGGTTCATTCGGGGAAGATATCCCTCGCTCTTCCCTTTCTCGAAGCCTTGGACCGGTATTGCCACTACCATTTTCATACGAGGGGGTAGTGTATAGCTTGAAGAAGGCTTTGTTTCAAGGCTAAAGGAAGTTGTGTTTGTTGGAGAAGATAACAAAACCAAGGTTTGATTGTCATACGAGATTTCAGCTTTTTCGGTTTGAGGAAATTATTTCCCAGGATTCCCACTCCGGGGAATGGTAAATCCTCCCGACAAACCTGAAATTCGACTTCGATATTGAAAATTTTTAACATAACTACTCCTAGGGTCTCAAAAGTGCTGTCGCTGAGACCTCGGAATTTCCTAGCTTTTCCAGTGTCGATAATCGTTTCAGGTTTTAAAGCGGATACATTGATGAGGCATACATCCCCGCCTGTATCGATGAGGAATCGCTGGTAATTACCTAGGAGCAGATTGCATGAGAGATATACTTTTGGCCCGGTTCCTAGAGCGAGGATCTTCTGCTCGGAGGACCTTCGTGGGTTGATGATCGGTATTGGTTGGATAGGTCTGTTTTTCATTACTAGAGTATTCCAGTAAAACGAGATAGTTACACGATTTTGAATAAAGAATGAATTTCCGAGAATGGCTTTATAACCACCGGGTGGTTTTGGACGAGATGGAACGTGATTTTAACTCCGAATATTTTGAGACTGATAGAACCGGTTATAGGCATTGAGCTTGTAGCGATGCCTCCAACTACTCCTGTATTTTCGATGTTACAGAGGGCTTCGTCGCATAGTTCTTCGATGCAGAGTAAGTTAAGGTCAGAACCGGTGTCGAGAAGGGCGTTTACTCCGCCTTTTCGAAGTGCTGGATTTCGTAGATGGACTGTAGGGCCTCTTCCTGTAGTTAGACACTTTGGTTCGTTTTCGCTTGGACTCGTAGCTCTCCTGCGGTCATCAATTGAGGGTTCTGTTGTCCTGTTGGTGACGTCAAGTTGTTCTGGATTGGTTGTTGTTCTGGTCTCGGTAGCGACATTGGTTCCGTCATAGTTGATTGATGTTCCAGTACTTGTTTCTGGGAATTTTGTAGAATCGATCGAGGGTATTGATTCTGATAATTTCGATATTGGCTCCTTGGATACTGCTGGTAATTGCCGGGAGTCCTCGTTGAAGTAGCCGGAGACTGGAAGGGCATACTCGCCATTGCCTCCGGTTGACGAGCGCCCGATCCGTTTAAAGGATCGTACGCGTCTCGACGTTCTCCTTTTGGGCAGAATGGACAGTTACAGACTATCGTCGGGTCAGATTTGTGCCGTAATTTTGCTTCTTCCGAATCTTCGTCTTCTTCAAAGTGTACCGCTCTTTTTGTAGGACTTGGTACTCCCGGATGATAACGATTTTGGTTATAATTTTGAAAAGGTCGCGGTTGATAATAATTTTGTGTCTTAGGCATATATTGCGTGTTTCGCTCGGTTCCGAACGCGAAAGTAGAGCCTATCATTTGTTGTTCTACTCGGTAACTTGGCCCGTAGTGACTGTCAGGAGCGTAGTCTTCATACGTGTCAGGGAATGGGTCTTCGTAATAGTCAGTAGTGTGTAATGGTCCGGAGGAGCTTGTCCTTAGAGGTTGACTGTATTCTTGGTATGTTAAAGTACGAGGCAGTTCGCGATAATTACCCCGATCATCATAATCTCGAGAAGGTCTCGGCATTTGCGGGTAATGTCTGTTACCGTCTTGTCTAGATCGTCTGTGAAATTCTACTGAAGGTGGGAGAGTTTCTCCCGGTATGAGTCCGTCGTCTCTCGTAGGTCGTCTACGTTCTGGTCTTCTGTACGCATCGTTTTCAATTGCTTTGTACATATCGTCTAGAGTTTCAGCTCTTTTTATTTTGCATAGGCATCTTAAAAAGTCTGGCAGATATTCGTACAGTGTAGTAGCTGCAGTCTTTTCGAATGTCCGTTTAACTACAGGTCTGTCATCTTCGGGAGCATTGAGTTCGATACGACGAACCATCTCGCTTAAACGATAATAAAAGTCTTCGATATTTTCGGAATCCTTTGGGGTTGCGGCGGCTAAATTTTTCTGCCAGGTGATATATGGGTCGCCCCTTTTGAGTTTTCGGCCTAAAACGAGTAGGATATCTTCAACAGAACTTAGTTCAACATGTTCGATCAGTCTTTTGGCCCGTCCATATAGTTTTTGGGCTACGCGCCGGGCGAAGAAATCTTGCTTATCTACTGGAATGCTCGGTAGCCAATTTCTAACTATTCCGTCGAACAATTCGAAATCTTTTACGGCGTTTGGACCTTCTCCGTTGAAGTAGGGAAGGGCATCATGAAGTTCTTTAGCTAGGGTTTGTATCTGAGCATTAAGGTTTTCCTCGTTTATAGAGGCATCGATACGGAAAGTTCTTCTAGCCATGACTCCAAACGGAAAGTCGTTTGAACAAGGGACGAAAAACTTTCCTGACTCGTCCTCGAAGAGTTCCACGATTACAGGGTGGTCTAATTTGAGGGAAAATTTAGCTATTCCAGGTGAGGTTTGAATTTGAACGAAGTTTTAAGAAGAAAGTTTTCGCTCAAAGAACTCAAAATAAAGAAAAATAAAAAATTGAATTTTATGTGACTTAAATCGCGATGTATTTTTCTCGGTCACTAGGTAAGTGGGTCACAGCTGTAGAGTACAATAACCGGAGAAAAGATTAGTTATCGTGTGTATAGAGTTGTGGTATGTTGAGTACGAACGGATAGACACGGAAGAGTTGAAAGACGGGTGTTTACTATAAACAATTTCAAGATAGTAATAAAAGAAGAATCAAAAATTTTTTTTTTTTTTTTTAGATTGGAGTCAGTTTACACCAATGTATAAACGCTAAAGCTTGAAGCTAAATTTAAATTTTGCTTACTTAGCGGAATGTAAGATAGTGAATTAATGTAAGAGTTTTACTTTCTAAGGTTTGAAAAAAAAAATATAAAGGATGATCCAAAAATTTTTAAGGTTTTAGCTTCGGGGTGGAGATTTAGGGTCGATTGGATGGAGTTTGTACTCGAACGGCGCCTTGATAGGGGTTTGGGTTTAGCGAATTTTCAATATTGTTTCATACAGTTCCGCGGCGGCTGTGTCGTTTTCTATAATTTTCGGCCCACCAGCTTTTCTATCGGTTACGTTTTTCGCGGGCTTGGTATCTTCTTCCCAATATCTGGTTTCTATCAAGGGGCGGTGATATACCTTGCCGTTGATAAAATCTGAATGAACTTGTTTTAAATGATATCGATAGCCCGAACGTCTATTCTTTCCCATCGGCCTTTTGAGTCTCAAAAAAATTTCTACAGAATCAAAAATAAAAATAAAATGTTAATTATTTGGCACGGTAACCGAACGTAAAACAAAAAAAAAATTTCGTAGATAAATTGATTTCCCAAAGAAAAATGATTTTTTTTTTTCTGATCACGAAAATATAATTCGGTTGTACGGAGAGGGGAGAAACCACTTTCTTACGATTTTCGAAATTGTATGCCCAAAAAAAAACTATTAATATTACAAACGAGGGGAAAAAGAATTTTGGGGAAAAATTTTCAACAAAATAAATAACAATTACATACAAAAATTGTTATTCAAATATTAGCATCTCGAGTCAACAAAATTAAAAAAAAAATTTTTTTTCTTTCTTATTTTGGTGAAACTTTTATTTTTAGCCAGATAAAGTGTGATCGAGGGAAGGTGCTAAATTCAAAGCACCCTTCCCAAGAGTTGAGTTTTGTGAAAGTTTTCTCAGCTAAAGAAAGTGCTCCTCAAGCACCTTTCCAGGACTGGGAAAACTTTCGTGTAAGAGAAGGTGCTAAATTTAAAGCACCCTTCTCGTAATATGTAAGTGTAAATGTAAACGGTTCAAAATAAATTTTAGCCAAAATAAGTCCTTGTTAACTAATTTCTAGAAATAGATTAAAATGATGAAAGACGAAAATAAACTTCTATAAACAAATTTCGAATAATAGAAGTTAAAATAGTATCCGCAAACTGCTTAATCAGTAAACAAAAATTCTTTAAACGGACGTACAATATTTCTGCTGACAAGAGATACACGTGCGAGTTCGCGTGATGCGAGCCGCACCTCGAATAAAGAAACGTCAGCGAATCCTTATTCTATTATTAGATTAAGAAAAGAAAATTATAATAGAAGGTGAAAAAGATAATGAAAAGAAATGATTCTATTTAAAAATTTTTTCTTTTATAACTCCTTTAAATAAAAATGAAAACTAAATCCTTTAGTGAATTAAAACAATTTTGACGCTAACAAAAATTTGTTAAGCAAAGATTAGAATTTTCTGGAGTTAATGATATATATGAAAAGATTTTACAATTTTAAATAAGACTTGAAAATTCATAGAATTTAAGAGTAAAAGAAACTGATAAATTTAGTTTAAAAAAAAAAGAAATTTTAAACTGTCAAAAGTAAATAAAGTCAAATTAAAATTTACTTAACAGTGGAATTTACTCGATTTTAATAAGAAATTTAGATAGACAAAATAAGGAAATTAAATAATTTTTTTTTTTGACGATTTAAATTTTCTCAAATGAAAGTTAAATAATTTCGTATTCGAAATCCCACCGCTGCCACCAGTATTCTTTATGTTATGTCCAAGGGCGTTTTTAGAGCGGTAGCGTAAACGGTGGAGGTTTGGACTAACGAATTAAAGAATACGCAACGGAGGTTTTAATTCCGTTGTTTTAATTATTTATGTGGGACGTTTTCGAGATATGAATTTACCACGCCTTCGTTTGAGACTGACGGATTTTTATGAGAGTAGATGTACTTACTCTTTGCAGGATTTTTAGTTATTACCGGATCCGTGATTCCGGGGCTGTTGTTAGCGCCTTTTCCTGGATTGGGCCCTCAGATTGGTCCTTGCAGCGGATGGATTAGGATGGAATTGGGCTGCTTATTTTTACGGGCTTCTTATTTTACGAAATGAATTGATTCGAACGAATTTCACTTCTTTTTGATATTTATTTTTATAGACACTAAAACTTTTACACTTTCACAAATATGAATTTTAACGCAATTTAATTAAATGAATTTTATTTATTTGATTGAGCTAACGTCCTCCAGTCCCCCGTAGGGTAAAGTGCGCAAAACTAGCTTTTAAGAAATTTTGAATAACTTACTGACCGGATTCTCGCCTAAGTGCAGAGCAAATTAGAACTTTGAGAATACGACTCTCTAAGATACTTAAAATTAATACGTGGCCTGCCGGTTAAACCGCGTCCAAACTTCCTTTAAGTGCAGTGCAAATTAAAGCAAAGGACTCTACAAGGCACGGGCCCGTCAGTTAAACGCGGAAGTCAAATTAACTGAGCAAAGACAAGGCGTTGGCTGTTGATCGCCTTTTTGAATACTCACGGTGCTGAGATTGCAGAAGTCCCCGCTAGTCAACCAGCAGTCGCGTAGCTTATATTTTATTGTGGCTTTCGCGCATGGAGAAGTCTTACATCTGCGCGGGTGATTTAAATTTAAAGAAAAATTTTGGGGTGGACATAACACCTTCAACCATAATTTAAAGAGATATATTTTTCGCAGGAAATCAACTTCTTCATTAGACTAGAAGTTGTAGGGTTAGTCTGCGCGGTCAACCGATTTTAAAATTTTCATTTATTTATTTTCGTGTAACTTCACTCAAATGCATTTTTCCATATTAAATCTAACTGAAGTTGTTTCTATATTACTCTCAATTGTTTTTAAATAAAATACTATTTGTTTCTGTCAAATTTTTCAACAGTGATTTATGTTGTGACTTTGTAGAATTTTTATATATTACTTATTTGTTAATTTCTTACAATTAAATTATATAATTTTTTTTATTCGTGTTTTTATTTAATTTGAAAATATAAATTTGTTATGGCTACTGCTCCAAAAACAAAAAGGCGAAAAGTCGACCCAGCAAGCAAAGCTTTATTAAAAAGCTTGTTTATTGATGAAAAAAAAATTATTGATGGTCATCCTTTTAACATCCACGACTACACGTTGAAAAATAATGAACCTATCCTGTAAGTGTCAATTTTAATATTTGAAAATATAATGTACCTGAAGTTATGAACGGTTTTTTAAAAACGAAAATCAAAAAAAAAATTTTTTCCTTGGGAGTTATTAGGTTAATTAATTTTTATGTTCTGTGGGGATGTTTGAGGAGTATTTTAGAAAAAATCACAGCTTCAAACTACCCTTTGAATAATTTTTTCTGAATTTATTTCGGATTTCTAAGTCTTTGGGGAGGCTGAAGAGGTAGTTCCAGGGGAGTTATTGGCTTGGTTTTTTTTTATATTCTGTGGGGATGTTTGGGGAGTATTTAAAAAAAATCACAGCTTCAAACGACCCGTTGAACTATTTTTTCTGAATTTTTTTTCAAATTTAAAAGTCTTTGGGGAGGCTGAAGGGGTAGTTCCGAGGGAGTTATTTGCTTGGTTTTTTTTATATTCTGTGGGGATGTTTGGGGAGTATTTAAAAAAAATCACAGCCTCAAACTACCCTTTGAACTATATTTTCTAGATTTTTTTTTAGATTTCTAATTCTTTGGGGAGGCTGAAGGGGTAGTTCCGGGGGAGTTATTGGCTGATATGAAATTTGCTATTGCACTCGTTTTCGTAGATTTCATAAAAAATCAGCGATTTTTAATATTTTATTGATTTATAATTTAAATTGTGAAAATTGGGAATTATTATAATTATTATTATCAAAATGAAATCTACTTCCATTTTGGCTGCCGAATAGCACTTTTTTTATCTTAACCTTTACGATTTATATCATATACTTTATTTATTATAGGAATTTAGTATGCTTGCATAAAAAATGTTACCAGCAACATCCACCTTATTTACCCTGCCCAGCAAAGTGTTCCATGAATTTAAAGGGTGAAATTGGTCCAGTTCGTGGGGAACACAATCACTCTAAAAGACCAAATCTCGTTGAAGAAAGAGCTTTTCATCGAGATTTGAAAAAAGAGAGTTCAATAACTGGACGGGAGATGAGACAAGCGTTTGACTCTATAATTGAGAAGTTAGTTGATTGAATTAACAAGGAATTTTTTTAAGTCAACAAAAAAAATTAGGAAAACGGTTGACCCTAAAGGCCACCCCTGCAACTTCCCGCAAATTCCATACCTTGGCACTTAAAATCGTACTTACGACGTTTTTGAGCTCTTTGAGTTAAAAATACAATCCATGTGTTATTTTGTGCTTGCTGAACTCAAAAGTGTGATAGAAGTTTCATTGAACAGTATTTTTGGAATTTTCAAACCGCAATAACTTTTGAATGAATCAAACGATTTTCATGCGGTTGGCAACCTTCGACGCAGTTTTATCAGCCTCATGAAGAATTCTCAAGTTTAAATTGATCGAACTTAAAATTTCGAAATAATTACAAAAAATATTTTTTCGGTTTTCTTTTGTTCACGATATCTCCTGAACGAATGAACCGATTTTGACCGGCTTGGTGGAAATTGACGTGTTTTTTTGTTGTTTAAAGCTTATTAGTTTTTTGAATCTGTCGGTCAAGCCGTTAAAAAGTTTAAAAAAAAACACATTTGAAAAAATTATCAACATTCCGCTAAGAAAATTGAAAATTTTCAAAAAAAGGAAAGTTATTGTTTTCACCCCGTTTTCCGAAAATCGATTTTTCATCAGATCTTTACGTTTTGAGATCCTAGGAAGCTTCCCTGACTATTCCCGCGATGGTGTATGTATGTATGCATTTATGTATGTGTATGTGTGTGTGTATGTAAACCTCTTATAACTTTTGAACGGCTGGGCCGATTCGATCGCGGTTGATGTCATTCGAAAGGGCTTGACCGAACTTAGATTTTGAATAAAATTTAGACCAATTCGAATTGTCAGATTTTGAGAAATAATAAAAAAACTACAAAAAAAAAAACTTTTAAACGTGGTTTTTTTTTTTATAACTTTCAAACGGCTCGATCGATCGATTCTAAAAACAAATCAGCTGTTAACATCAGAAAGCTACGTCGATCGTCGCCAGCCCGGTCAAAATCGGTTGATTCGTTCGTGAGTTATCGTTGACGAAAGAAAACCGAAAAAAATTTTTTTTCTGAATTACTCTTGAATTTCTGATTTGAATAAATTAAACTTAAAAATTATCGTTAAGGCTCAAAAAACTGCGTCAAATGCCGCTAACTACGTAAGAATCGGTTCATTCATTCAGGGTCAACCGTTATCCTAATTTTTTTTTTTAGTTTTTTTAAGAGTCCTAAAAATCTACTGGTCCGAATCGGTCAAAATTATATTTGAAATCTAAGTTTAGTCATGCTTTTTTGAATGGCGGCGACCGCAATGAAATCGGTCAAGCTGTTCAGAAGTTATTAGAGATTTACACACACACACACACACACACACACACACATTCGGAGAAGCTACCTAGAACCTCAAAACGTCGAGATATGATGAGAACTCAAAATCTCAAAAATTATAATTATTTTAAAAATTTTTCTATTATAATAATTTTTTTAGTCATCCCAATGCACCCCCAACATCATATGATGCAAAAAAATCAACAATGCATAGGAGCAGACGAAAAGTAACGCCCCCAAGCCCTAAAAATTTTGAAGATTATGGTAATCTTCTAAATATTCAACAATGGGGAAATTTATTGAAGTATAATTACGGCACAATGACAGTAAAGGTCTTAAAAGACTGTCACTCGAATGTGTCCGTAATGTTATATGATTTAAATTACTTGAAATGTCTCCTACAAAATGCAGAGAAGGGTGTTTTGGAGTTCTCAATTGACTCAACATTTGACATAAGGCCAAAAAAAATTGATACCCGTCAGTTCATGACCTGGCAAATTTACAAAGGGAATCAGGTGAGTCCATCAATTTTGAATCGGTTCGTAACAATTAATGTAGTCGGGTAATTCCATGTCAAATCGTCAAATAATTGGAATCGACCCCTTTCGATTTGGACAAATTTTGGTCAGAAGTTTTCTTTTATCATCTAACAAAGTTCTACCAAAGGAAAAAACATGAAAATTTTTTTTTTTTAAGATATGCAAATTCAAAATTTTTCAATTTTTCCAGTTTTTTAATTTTGTTCTTGTAATATCTCGAACACTATTATAGATACACCAATGGCATTTTGTTTGTTTGAAAGAGGACACTTAGGGCTCTTGAAAAAAAGATATTTTTTAAAAAAATTTTAAAAGTTGCCAAATTTGTCAAATTTTGAATTTTTGAAAATCGTTAAAAATGAAGTTCGCAGTTTTAATTTTCGCTCAATTATTTTTGTTAAATACCTAGTACTGATCTTGAAAGGTCCTGAAGTTTTTAGAAGGGTGTTTTTCTTTTTTTCAAAAATAAAAATTTTTTAATTTCCAAAAAAATTTTTTTTTCGTTTTTTGCAACTTTTAATTAAGGTAAAGTTATGCAGATACATAGTATTGTAATTTTTATCATTAAAGAATTACATGCATGACCTGCAAATATTAAATAATAAATTAATTTAATCTTTTTTTTTATTTTTCGGACATTATCTTAAAGTCAGGCCTAACACATGATATAATTTCTTGTTTTTTCAAGGCTTGACATATTTTGTCCGTTTCTTCACTTCAATTACAGTTTTTAACGTCAAATAACTCAAACAAATATTAATTTTCGATAAAAACCAGAAATAATAAGATGAGAATATCAATTTTTTTCATCCTTTCGAATACTTGTTTACATACAAATTTCTACACATTAATGTTTCTCAATCTCAAACTTCGAATCATTTTCATGTTGATAGGACGATAAGTGTAGTCAGCAACTTGAAATGAAGTAAAAAAAGGACAAATAAGGAATTATTTCATGCGTTAAGGATGACTTTAAGATAATGTCCAAAAAAAAGATGAAATTAATTTATTATTTAATATTTCTACGTCATGCAATTAATTTTTTAATGATAAAAATTACAATACTATGTATCTGCTTAACTTTACTAATTAAAATTTGCAAAAAACGAAAAAAATTTTTTTTTGGAAATTCAACATTGGTGTATCTATAATAGCGTTTGAGATATTACAAGAACAAAATTCAAAAACTGGAAAAATTGCGAAATTTTTAAATCGCATATCTTTTGAAAAAAAAAAAATTACATTTTTTTTTCCTTGGCAGAACTTTGTTATATGATAAAAGAATACTTCTGACTAAAATTTGTTCAAATCGAAAGGGGTCGATTTCAATCATTTGTCGATTTCAGATGGAATGACCCATTTTTTTTATGTAACTGAAGTTGTGACCGATCAGTTGAACGCTATTATATATAAGATACATAGTCAATTTAAAAATCTCCTAGATAATGCTTAATATGTTTTTACCCTATAAAAAAAATTAATGACTACCTGGAGTCATTATACTTTTACATTCTCATCAATTGAACCCCTTGCAATTGTCGGAACCACTGAATTTTCAAGCTGGAAAATTAAATACTCCCGAAAAATTCGGTGTACATTTTACCCTGTCAAAAAAAATTTAAGCTTGTTTGGAAATACCCTCAAATTTTATTATCATCGTTCAACACTTTTATGCTCTGGAAGCGCAAAGAATCTCGTTGTGAGCTGTTAGGGGAGAGAGCTAATCATAGTCCGTTATGCGGTTGTGTGAAAGACGGTTTAATTGTAGTAGTGTGTCCATGCGTCCCTTTCTACACCTCTCAAAGAAAAAGACCATAGCTTAAAGAAAAAGGCATATGACTCGAATTAAGATTCAAGGCCGAACATTGCAGGGTTAAAGCGTTTTCGACTATTGGAACCACTGTAGATTCCAGCCGGAAAATATGAAAAGTTTCTAATTAATTCTGAGTACGTTTTACCCCGCTGAAAAAAATTTGAACATATTTAAATAGCCCTCACCTATGATTTTCATCGTTCCAAATGTCTCCGACTGTCGGAACCACTGGAATTTCAACTGGAAAATTTGAAAACTTCCAAAAAATTCTGAGTACACTTTATTCTGCCAAAAAAATTTTAGCTTGTGTGGTGTACTCAAAACTTTTTGTGATCTTTTTGAATTTTCCAGCTGGAATCTCAGTGGTTCCGACAGTAGGGGACTACTGAAACGGTAAAAATGAAATTTGAGGATGACTCGAGATAAGTTTAAATTATTTTTAGTAGTGTACACAGAATTTGTTTTTGAAGTTTTTAAATTTCCCAGCTTGAATCTCCAGTGATTCCGAAAATCGAAGGCACTCGAAATGATTAATATAGAGGCTAAGGGTGACTTCAGGTATGCTCAGTTTTTTTTTAGCGAGGTTAAGTGTACTCAGAATTTATTAGGAGCTTTTAAAATTATCCAGGTGGGATTTATAGCAGCTCGACAACCGCATGTGGTTCAATTGATGAGAATGTTAAAGGAGAATGACTCCAGGAAGTCGTAAATTTTGTTCAGAGAGTTTGTAACAGTTTTGTTTGCTGTCCAATCGGCCCTTTAAATAAATTAAAAAAAAAAAAAAAAAAATGAAAATGAACAAAAATCAAATTAACTAAACGGTTCCACCAGGTTTATTTTCGCGTTTCCTGGAACCGGTCCAGAGCAGAGAGCTTATCTTAGGGTTAGAGAGAGTGGAGGAAGGTGCTGTGAAATAATAAAATATTAATCAACAAACGATCCTATTAATTAACAATAACAAATTTAATCACTCACACTATAATCAACTTATTATCTAGCAACGCGGAGAAATTAACAACGAGACAAACAATATTTATAACGATACCTTTCCAAAAGACGATGCGATGACTAGCTGGGATATTCTAACTGACGGTCTCCCACAACCTGATTAAAACTAGTTGGGCTTTTTCTAACTAACGGTCTCCCACACCTGACTAAAACTAAGCTTAAACTTCAAGTCCACCGGACGAGCGACTAAACAAACTAAACTTTACACACTTGTAACTTGGTTTTAAGTCCACAGGACTACTAATACTTATAACACTGTTAATACTCTCTAATGCATATGACTCGTAAAAATTTCACACGCATAATCTACACATAATAAATTGATTTTATTTTATTTAGATAAATTTTGTAATAAATTTCAACAGAAGGCGCGAAGTAGCCTATTGGATCCGGCCTTGCTTTCCAAAATGTATTGGACCGGGTTCGAGTCCAGCGTACACCAATGAATATTTTCAACATTTAAGTGTATTATTCTGCTGAGCCCAATACAGTTAAAAAACGAGTTCCAATCTCAAAAGTTCCTCCATAGTAAGTCGCTCATGACCTCAGTAGTTTATGCGACTTTAAATAAAACAAAAAAAAAAAATTTAAGCAGATTAATGAAACGTTGAGTCTCAGTCGTCTCAGTCAAAGTTCTTCAGTCATTAGTTAGCAGTTAAATTACACAAGACTTTTAAAACTAATAATTTAATTCGTAACAATCTGAATTAAATTCGACCATAAATTTTTTGTAAATCAAAATCCTGAATTTAATATTCAAACGTGGTAATAGCGAATAAATTGTTAAGAATTTTCATCATATAATTATAACTATAAAATCTTGGACTTGATATCCACGCTGGTAAATTATTTACAAGTAATTATCAATAAAATGATGAACTAAATTATTTAAATAATTTCCAGAACTTATGTTCAATTCAATAAATTAACTAAGCAGAATTATTTAAGTTTAAATAAATAATAATGTATTAAAGTATCCCAACATCAAAATTAATACCATACAGTTCCTTCCATTAAATCAGTTTTAAACGCGCCGTAATATTTATAATAAATTCGCAATGTAATAATATTAATAAATAATAATTCAATAATTCATAATAAAATATTAAATAAAAATAATTGACAAGAATTTGCATACTTAAAATGGACGGCGAATATTCGTTAGTACTTAAGTTTTGACCTTGGGTACGGATTATCTACGATGTAAAAATTTAACCGACAATTGATTAGAATTTAACAACTTAATTTCATGAAAAATTTACCTTTTGTTTTTATCTGAATAAATTGTTTAGTATAATTTCTACTATTCAAAACCGTTTTCAGATGTTAAATAATTTAATTAAATAACTGAATAAATAAAATTTTAATGAAATAGATTCTCACGAAATTACGAACTTTTTCACCGCTAGGTCTCTGAGTGATGCACGGGTAAAAATACTCTTGAGGACCACCTAGCACCGACTAACGAATATTTTAATAAATATTTGAATTATGGTCGATTAAATAATTAATAAATAAAAAAGGAGAAGTAAACCTGGTATTAGGTAAACCGCGGTCCGTTTCTAACCCACAGAGTAATTGTTGATACCTTGATGAAATTCTGACGATCTCACTCACTGCTTGAGGATGAAATCCTATTTGTTATTGGCATCTTTCGACTGGTAATTACTCCGGGGATCGGTCCCTCTAGATTTCGTTGCACTTTGTCCGGCGGTTACACCACTTCTAGGAATGGCCGATGAACATCGATGTTTTTTTCGGAAAACATAGATTTTTTTAGTCGATTTTTTTTTTTTAATCGTAACATCTATGGTCGATGTAAAATAATAAACCACCGACATCAAAATAAATTTCTACTAAAAAATTTTTTAGCGCTTTTTTTGATTTTAACTAAATTTTTTTGTTGTAATCATAATTTTTTAGAATTTTCGCGCGCATTTTCAACATCGATGTCCACAATATTTTTGTCAGAACATTGATGGTTCGATAATGAAAAGTTTCAAAAGTCCGATATTCCGATGTCGATTTTTTTTTCTGACATCGCGCATCCCTAACCACTTCTCCCTTTTGCAATGGATGGCTCACCTATAATAACCCAAAACTACCCCCTCCTATTCTCTCTCTAGGCCCGAAGATCGAGACGCGCCAGTGGTGTGTCGAACAATTATCGATATTTGGCGACTCATCGATTTAGGGTAATTTTACCCAGTTACAGGTTAAAGGGTATCAAACATTATCTAGGAAGCTTTGAAATTGAATATGTATTATATACATTTCTCACAAGAATTAAGGGAGCAAAAAAAAATAAAAATTTTTTTGAGGATTTTCAACAGGCTGTAATTTGTATAAAAATGGACGTACAACGGGCAAAAAAAATAAAAAATTGTAGCTCTAAGTGTCATTTATGGATATAAGTTTGGAAAAATTTTTTTTAACTTCGGTGTAATTAAAAAAAAACACTTTTTACCGATTTTTTTTTTTTAAAGAAAAATCACGAACGAATCAACTGATTTTGACCAGCTTAGTGGCGATCGACGTGGTTTTTTTTATGTTAAGAGTTGATTAGTTTTTGGAATTAATCGATTGAGCCGTTTAAAAAGTTATTAAAAAAAAACAACATTTGAAAAAAAATTTTATCGCAGTTTTTTTAAGATTTCTCAAAATGTACTCGTTCGAATCGGTCTAATATGTATTCAAAATCGAATTTTAGTCAACCTCTTTTGAATGGCGCCGACCGCGATGAAATCGGTCAAGCCGTTCAGAAGGTATAAAATATTTACAAACACACACACACACACACACGCGCGCGCGCGCGCGGTGACATCACCGCGGAAATAGTCAGGGGAGCTTTCTAAGACCTCAAACGCCGAGATCAGATGAAAACTAGATTTTCCAAAAAACGGTGTAAAACCAATAACTTTCCGATTATTCAAAGTCTTCAATTTTCTTAGCGGCAAGTTACAAACTTTCAAACTCAGATCCGAAAACGAGACAATTAGGGCTACAATTTGGTTTTTTTTTTATTTGCTTTACGACGATTTATCTACAAGTTACAACATGTTGGAAATCTCCCAAAAATTTGTATACTTTCCTTGCTATTTTCTTCAATAAAATAATATAAATTTACAGGCTATACCTTTTATGTACGCTCTAATGGAATCAAAGTGCTCAGACTCCTATGAAACGATCATAGAGCATTTATGTTCTGAAAAAGTTTGCCCACAAATAAAAAACTTAGAACCAATTGTACACATAGATTTTGAATTGGCTACGAGAAATGCGCTAATTTCATTGATTCCAGGAGTTAAAATTGAGCTGTGTCTTTTTCACTACTCCCAAGTAATTTCTCTCTCTTTCGTTCTCTTTAATTAAATCGAATCTAGTTAAATGTCATCTAATCTAATCTCATGGAATCTAATCTAATCGAATCGAATCTAATCTAATCTAATCGAATCGAATCGAATTGGATCGAATCTAATGTACTTGAATCTAATCTAATCTAAACGCATCTAATCTAATGTAATCTAATCTAATCTAATCTAATTGAGTCTAGTCGAATCTAATCTAATATAATATAGTAGAATCTAATATAGTATAATCTAATCGAATCGAATCTAATTAAATCTAATCTAATCTAATCGAATCTAGTCGAATATAATCTAAGGGAATCTAGTCGAATATAATTTAATCGAATCGAATCTAATCTAATCTAATCTAATGTAATTGAATCTAATCTAACCTAATGAAATCTAATCTAATCTAACCTAATGAAATCTAATCTAATCTAATGGAATATAATCTAATCTAATGGAATTTAATATAATGGAACCTAGTCGAATCTAATCTAATGTAATCCAATGGAATCTAATGTAATCTAATTCAATATAATGGAATCTAATTTAATCTAATCTATTTTAATAGAATCTAATCTAATCTAATCTAATGTTATCGAACCTAGTCGAATCTAGTCGAATCTAATCTAATCTAATCTAACGTGATCTAATCTAATCTTATCTAATCTCTTTCTCTTTTTCTATCTATAACTACCATTTATAACTTTTAGGCAGTAATAAAAAAATGCCCAAAAAAAGGGTGCATTGAAGCGACTTTACAAAAATAAGGCAAACCCAGTGACGGAAGTTGATGTGGAAGTCGATAACATCTTGAGAAAACTGTTGGCATTAGCTTATCTTCCCGCTCACGATATCCCTACAGTTTTAATTAAAATTCTTGAAACGATTATTCATATTGAAGTTTTCTTCAGAATGAAGAATTTTTTCAATTATTTTGTTAAACAGTGGATCAAATTACGAAAGCCCGAAGAATGGTCCCAGTTTTGTAATGTTCGCCGTACAAATAACGCCACAGAGTCTTGGAACCGAGATTTGAACAGCTTTTTTGGCAAACGGCCTTCTGTATGGTGTTTCACACGTAATGCTATTATTTTTAAAATATCCTCACAGAGTAATGTAGTACTTAACTACGCGGAAAGAAGATTATGGGAACTATTCCTATATCATTATGGGAATGGTTCCTATAATGCTATAGGAATAATTCTCATACTATTATATAAACTATTCCTATATCATTATGAGAACTAATCCCATAATATTATAGGAATTATTCCTATAATATTATGTGAATGGTTCCCATAATGCTATAGGAATAATTCCTATATTATTATAGGAATGGTTTCAATAATTTACAGAAACCATTTCCATAATAGTATAGGAATGGTTCTCACAATATATAGATTTAAATCCCACACGGAAAAAATAAATTTGGGCTTCCACATCATACTTTCCTGCGGAAAATACATGACTTTCATGTGACAGCATTATTTTCATGTGGAAGGCAATAATAGTTGAAACAACAATAATAATTAAATAATATTAATAAAAATAATAATAATTTATATTATTAAGAGAATAAGAACAATTTTGTCTTCATTCTCGTCGATAGTGAATTTATGATGATAGATATTTAGAATGTATTCGAAAATGCTCTATCTCTAAACACATAATTGAGGAATGACTTAGTATTTTGTGAACTATTAACATTTTAAAAGATATAAGCTCATCTCACTGTTACACTCATCGAGACCTTTCATTTGAGTACCTACATCAATTTTTCATATATTTTATATATTTCCCGTGTAAAAAAAGTTGCGGTGATCCGCCGGTAATCCGCCAGTAATCCGCCGGTAATCTGCTGGATTTCTTGAGGAATTCCTATTTTGATACAAATAGGAATTCCAGATGAAATCTGGATGAAATTCGGATGAAAGCATAAAGATAATGAAGCCATTTGGCATACACCAAAATGGAAGGTAGATTTTCAATTAATCCATATAGGAGCCCCAAGGGTTAACAACGGGGCCAGGCTTGCACCAATATTACGACGCCAAGCTTGGCATCCCAATATTGGCCTAAGACTGAGAAACTCAACCTCGGCTATTCCTTTAGTGAACCAAGACTTGCGCCAAGGCTGTTTAACCTAGCTCTGGCCCTTTAACGGTGTGCCAAGCTTGCGCCGAAACTGTCCATATAGAAGCCCTTGTAGTTCGACAACGAGGTCAAGCTTGGAACAGTCATGAAAAACCAGATAAGAAATCATACTATTTTCCATAAGGAATCTCGAAGTACTACTGCATCGATTAATTCGTAGTGGATTTTTCACGAAAAATTTAAAAAGTTGTAGAAAACATTTACTAGAACTCTATCAAAATCCCTATGAACTTCATATTGGAAGCTATAAATGAAAAATTTTACTTACCATTTTTCGCTGATTTTGTAAAAATACCTACGATTATTTCTACTTGTCATAATTATACTCCGAAACATGATCTGTATACTAAGAATTATGAAGTAAAAATTGCATAAAAATGTTTATGTTTTCCAGTTTGATTCTGATAAAGGTAAGTAAAACATTGACATTATTTAGAAAACTCTGTTATTTATTAACAATTTTTAAATTAATTATCGATTATTCAATTTCAAACGTATTTACAGGTCTTATTACAAAAAAGTATCAGGATCTTCTTCAGTATTATTTTCAATTATAAAACATACAGTAATTAAATTATTAATTTCTACTAATGTTAATAATTCGGACGAATCAGCACACAAAGTCATTAAATTTTCAATTTCACAATACGGAAACACAGAACGAATTATTTGAAATGGTCGTATAATTGCATAAAAGCGACTGTTTCACAATTCACAAGACAGTTATGGTTATAATCACAGGAACAAACTTTTATGAATTTTGTTATAATGCCAATACAATTGTTCAGATTTTTACGATAAATTACTACAGAAGAATTGGTTTTTTTGTCACGTTCATAAGTTCCGAGTCATATACCATACTGTTTTTAAATAAACGAGTAAACGTAAAAACTTTAAAAGGTGCATGAAGCGCTCAGTTATTAGTCTCTCTCTTGTTGAATTAACTCGTCACATCTTTTCAAAATTCCTAAAACGGAGTATTTTTCATATATAGGAACTAGCTTGCGTCTTCTTAAATGAGTTTTTTCTAACTTTTCACAATACTCTGCCACATCACGACTTTCCTGTTGTGATTCAGATTTGAGCTGGATAATATTATTGAAGACTGATAGAGTAGAACACATTTGTAATTGGGCATATCGAGTTCCTTGGATTAAACGTCTAAAAATTCCGTTAAGGTCTTCGTATGCAAAACATGAAGTGTAGGGTAATGGACCAAATTTACTCACTGCATCAGGAATGTGGATTAAACAGTGTAAATTGCAAGTCATATGGATTGATCCGTACAACTGTTCAAACTGAAAAATATACATTTTTATAGATGTTCTTGCTATTGAAATCATTTTTTTACTTATAGAAGGATAACTTAAATAACTGATAGCAATTACTAACAGTGCGTGATGCTCTAAATACTCGTTTCTCATAATTGAATGCAAAACCGGAATCGAATAATATAATAACCATTGTTTCCATTCAGATGCCTTCCAATATTTATAGTCAAAAATAGATCTTGTTAATCGGGAAACAAATGCTGGAGGACGAATCGATTTTATTTTTTATCAACCCAATTTCGGAGTTGGTAAAGTGAAAATGGAAAGTTTTTATACTCTGCATCAAACAATAAACTGAATACTTTCCTTACTACTCCTAAATATATACAGTGCATAGAGTCTACGACGGTAGTATTTAAACATCATGTACAATTTGAGACAAAATTGTTGGACCCTTTATTCCATTGACTTCACTGCGAGAGATGAAAGCCCTTTTACCGTCATTAATAGATTCCGCAGTGTTTCTAAGTTTTATCCTTCTTTGATAGGAGTAAACGCGTCTTCTACGTAAATTTTTTTTTAATTTTGCAGTGACAACACCCAAATACTCCTCGATGTCCCTTCATATTTAAAAAGGCAGCTTTAGCTGGAAGATCACATGTTCCGCAAATAATCATGCCTCTAACTTTAATTCTCTGGTTTAAGTCACCGGCTTTACACCAAACACCTTGATAAGTTTTTGATAAATCGTCTTGAAAGCTGTTTAAAAATAAATTTGGTTGTGGTTTAGCTCCAAACCAAAGACCAGCTAACAATAAATTTTCTTTTTTCGTCCGTTGTTGAAATGGCAGCTCATTTATAGATAAATAAAAAGGCCAGAGACTGAATTTTGATGATTTAAATAAAGCTATCCCATCTGTATTCCAGGTGAATGAAATATTTGAAGGAAACGATAGAAATCCATTGTTTTTGAAAAGTGATTGGTAAACTTCCCATCCCAAATATCTTCCAAATTGTTTTGTACAATTTTTTGCCTGTTAAACCTACTTTGTAATAAATTATAAAAGTTCGGACGCCGAAAGAGGTTTAAAAGTTGTGAAACCAAAGGGACTTGTATAAAATAACACACTTCATTTTTCTTTTTGCATCGCCGACAGTACCTTTTTCATTGTTTAACTTCAAAAAACAAACAGAACAAAAAAATGACGGCGAAGAGGTGTCTGAATATTTTTAAAAAATTTTTTGAAAAAGTACAACGTTTTGATGCAGAAATTAGGCTTTATGCAATGGAGATTGATGAGAGACAATAAGTCTGCCAGAAGGACCTTGGTAACTTTATGACGAATCATGAACGTTAAAATACAGAGTACACTCTCACCTAAAGTAAGCGGAGCATTTTCGTAAATAGGTTCATTTATATGAGCGTTATCGAAAAAAGATCCTGCCTCATCATTGCAGTTGAACTATCGCTGGTTTCACCTTCCTATCCTCTGAGCTGTCATTCCAATCACTGAAGCGATTTTCGGACGAACTAGTATGATCACTTTGATAGTCAAAGCTACCAGAAGAATCGGAGCTACAGTCGTCAGTATAGCGATAGTTTTCATAATTATAAATATGATCATCACCATTACTAACACTACTATCTTCGTAATCATCACAATCCGTGAGACTTTGATTATCTTTGGCACTAGCAGCGTATTCAATCTCTGAATCAGTAGAGTCATTGCTCTCGTTGCAAGTTGAATACTAAACCTTAGTATTAGAGTTTTGGCTTTCAGAAACATCAGAATCACTGCTATACTCGTAACCGTTATCTGGAATAATGTTTATAAAATTTAGAGTTATATTATGAAAATATTCTAGAGAATTTCCCTAACCAAGTAGCAGATGACGATTTAATATAGATTATGAAATCCTCCGAAACCACCGATCAATTTGTAAGGAAAATTTCCGGAACTCCAGCGGAATTTCGCTCCGAAAATTTCCTCAAGAAATTGGTATAGTTTTTATGGAATTTCAAAAAACAAAATATATATCAACAAGTGAATTCTGAGTGAGCCACTAAGTTTCTTGAGGAAATCTTGGTGAAATTCGAGTGAAATCTTCCGGAGTTTTTCCAAAATTCTCATGAAATTGATAAAAAACCAAAATGTAGTAAATATAAAGTCAATCAGTAGTTTTCATAATGAATTTTGACGGATCCCCTCCGGAATTCACTCAGAAAATTTCCTCAAAAATTTTTTATAGTTTTCATGGAATTTTCAGAGACAAAAAAATAGATCTTCTAGTGAATTCTAAATAAGCTACTAAGATTTCTTTAGGAAATTTTGGCAATACCCGAGAGAAATCCTCCGGAACTTCTGACGGATTCGTAAGGAAAATTCTAGGAGTTCTTGCGGAATATTGCTCAGAAAATTTCCTTAAAAATTTTTTTATAGCTTTCATGAAATTTGTAGAGATTGAATATAGATCTTCTAGTTAATTCTAAGCGAGCCACTAAGATTTCTTCAAGAAATCTTGGTGAAACCGGAGAGAAATCTTCAAAACTTCTGAAGGATTTGTAAGGAAAATTCTAGGAGTTCTGGCGGAATTTTGCTCAGAAAATTTCCTTAAAAACTTTTTATAGTTTTCATGGAATTGCCAAAGACAAAATATAGATTTTCTAGTGAATTCTAAGCAAGCCACTACGTTTTCTTGAAGAAATCTTGGTGAAATTCGAGTTAAATCCTCCGGAGTTCTTCCAGAATTCTCATGAAATTGATAAAAAACCAACATGTAGTAAATATATGAGGTCAATCGGAGGTTTTTGTAAGGAATTTTGTCGGATCTCCTCCGGAATTTATTACAATTTATTCAAGTTTTTATGCTAAGTTGTCAACAGTTGCAATAGTTAGAGTCAGATAATTCTAATGTCAGTTTTGAATAATATTATAAGTCGAGTCATTAGTTTCAAGATATTACATTCCAATAGTAATATTTTATAACAATATTAGCCAGTTGTTTACAATGTTAAATTGAGTTGTTAGTAAATTTTTTCAGTAGAGTCAGTTATTACCAGAGTCAGTTTTGAGATTGTAATTTATTATCAAATAAGTTTTGACAAGTGCACGATACTATGATAAAGTTCCTCTGGGTTGTGGCACACTCATTGGCTTCTAGGGCAGAAGTCGATCACGCGACACCATGTTAAAGTAGCTCTGGGTCGATGTTGTTAGTGTTAAGTATTTGGTAAAGGATTTTGGAAATATTAGTTGGTTTTTGGTAAATGTGTTCCAATTTTAAGGTACCTCTGGCCACATACATAGTAGTTTAAGGTATGAGTGCGTGTGTGAATATTAATTTTGTCATTATATTCAATGGAATTTATATGCAACTAATGTTATTGTTTCTAAACTTCCTCTCACTCTCTCAACCCTGTTAATATCGCTCTTGCTCATTCGGTTCCAGGAACAGTTATAAAATCCTGGTCGTGCCCTTTATAACATCTTACAATTTCATTTATTAATTATAATTAAGCAGCCAATGAGACGAGGCAAAACAGCCCCGTTACAAAATATAGATCTACTAGTGAAAAAGAAAAAATTGAGTAAATCTAGAAATTTACACCCAAAAATTTGACGCTCCTAAATTACCTAATATTTTCCAAGATACTTATTATTGTTGTACTTATTTTATTTAAACTATTTTTATAACATTCAGTTATCGAACCTTAAGTACTAACCTCGCAAACACCTTTGTTTATTATAGCATAACTTTAATTTTAAATTTAGATCAGTAATTATTATATTGATTAAAACAACAACGTAAACCTTCCATTTAACGATAGAATTAAAATCTTTAAATAGTAATTTAATCAAAATGAAAATTAAAAAATTTGTGGAACATTCGAAAATGTACAGGAGTATTTATTTCAAATTAATTATTTTTTATCGTTTATTCAGTTGTGATTAAAATTTTTTTCAATATTGATAAAGTTCGTTATAAAAATTAACTAATAAATTTTTAAGTTCAAGTTAAAAATTAGAATAATTAGGCTGTGATTCTCACAATAAAATTATAAATTTGTAATAATTCAATCAAAAATTAAACATTATTATGTCTATCAATGTAACAAATACGTTTCTTTCCCTTTTATAGTTTCATTCAAATTATTAAATTTTTTTGTAACTTCAAAAATATTTAAAATAAGAAAAAATCAAAAAATATATGTTTTCTATGTAAATAAACAAGTATATTCATTTCTATAAATGAATTTACCTACAACTCATAATAAACACTTTTTTAAGAAACCCAAATAATTTCTGTGAAATTACTCCGGAGTTTTTCTGGATCTTTGTAATCAAAAACGAATGCTGCATTAACTTTGATTTACCTGTCAATGAACCGTCATCACCTGAATTGGTTGCTTCTTGGTATTTCCTTAATCTCTGATACTTTGATGACTTCGATAATTGCTGAAAATCTTTATTGTTTTATAGTTTATCGATATATCGATATTCTCTGCGTAATTACAACTTATCTTACAGGACAACTGCTCTTATCCGTTTTTTGTTTACGTTATGTTTTTTTTCAAACACCGATTCGCATTTATTTTTTGTTGATAAACACTAACGCTCTGACATTGATAAAAGTAACAAAATAACCAGAAAAAACATTCATATTAATATCAAAAAATAAAAATGTCCGACAAAATGTTTTCTTTGATTTTCTGGACTGGTTCGGGTCGCTCTTCTGTGGTGAAGACTGAACAAATAAAAATGTCTAAAAAATATGACTCCGTCGTAAAATTACGCAATAAAAATTTTCCAGTGAAAATATTATTACAAGATGGTAAGTAATATATTTTAATTTAAAAATAATAAAATGTTCGTAAAAATCTATTTCATTAATCCATTAATTTATTATTTAATTGAAAACTAATTATTAATAATTTAAAGAGACAGATTGTTTTAATACTTATTTTTTTACAGACAACGAAGAATATTTGAATAAACAGATTGTCGATGAAGCTGGAAATTTAATAACAAAAGCAGCAGAACCAACGACTAAAGTGACCAATCCGGGGACAGGGAAAAGAGGTAAAGGGGCCGGTAGAGGAAGAAAAGCTAAAGAACCAAACAGCATTGATGCAGAAGTTGTTGACCAACCATCAATCTTTGAAACTCCTGCCCAAAATGATGTGATTAATGGTAAATGACTTAAATTATAATTGAAGTTAATAATTCAAATTAATCATCTCAACTTTACTCAGTATTTGATGATATTTTAGGTTTTGACAATTATTAACCAACTTTCAGTAACCGGGTTTATTATTTATTTTATTTATATTTTCAAAATTATCAAAAAAGTATTCAAATTTATGCAGTAAAATATTAAATTTTGTTTTGAATTCAAATCTTATCTTATTGTTACTTTATGGAAGTTTCCAATAATTCAACAATCACTTTAACTATTTTAGTTTTTCTATTTATATTAATGTTTTATACTGTAAAAATAGTAAAAATGTATTTATTATTACAGATCAATTAGAGTCATCAGCATTAAAATCTAAGAAAAAGCTAATGTTGAAAAACTACGACAGGGTGTTGTGAAGGGATCAAAACAAATGGATCATAAAGATGAAGACCAATCTTCTGAATGTTCTGATGATGGACCGACTGGTGGTAAAGGTAAATAATTAATTATGTTTGTTTTAATTTTTATAATTTTCTAATCTGAAAGTAAGTTAAAATCTTTATATTTAATTACAATTCCAGTTGTTTTTTAATTTCATGATCACTTTTTTTCAAATTTTTTTCGATTAACAGAATTATTTTAATGAAAATTAATTAAATAATTAGCAGAAAAAATTTCAAAAATATTACACTCTAACATAAAAAAATATTAAATAATCAAAGAGTTGATGTTTATAAAAACTAAAAGAAACAATTTGTTATTTTTTTAGATATTTTTTTAAAATTTAAAATTGAAGAAAAACGGTAAACTTATATTTGTATATATTTTATATTTTATTGTTCATATTTTATTTTTTCAGTGAGGATTTACTTTTTGTTGAACAATTGTAAAGCATAAAATTTCATTGAAAAGAGACTGTGAAACTAAACAAAATTCTTTAGCTTAATTTTGAATTTCCTAATAAATATTTTTATATTTATAGATTTACGTAAAAAGAAAAAATTAAGCAACAAGGCCGGAACGATTTCAGCAAAGTTGCCTTTGATTGACAGTGATGATAAAGTGCTTACTGTTGAGAATAAACCTAAAAAACCCAGTCGTCAAGAAAAGGAGCCAAATTCAGATTTCTTAGATGCTGAATTGTCCGGTAATTGATTTTAAATCAAATTTGTTTATTTTGTTTCAATTCATATAATTTTTTCACCTCAATGTTACTATAGTTTCTTAAATCTTATTTTAATTCCAGTTATTTGTTAATATCATAGTTATATTATTTCTAAATTAAGAATAATCACTATTAATATTTTTTAACCACAATAGAATTTCATTTATATAATAACTCAGCATATGAAAACAAATTTTTTGACTTGATAAACAAAATCATAAGAAAAAAGTTGATGCTTTTAAAATAAAAAAATTTATTTCGAATAATTTTCATGCGTAAAAGATAAAAAAGACGGCTTTTAATTTGGATAATTTGTATAAGTAGTTCTCTCTCCGTATGGATTTATTTTTTGTTGATACCCAAAGCATAAAATTTAATTGAAAAGTATCTATGAAACTAAATAATATTCCTAAACTTAACTTTATATTTACTGATAAATATTTTTCTATATTTATAGATTCACGTAAAAAGAAAAAATTAAGCAACGAGGCCGGAACGAGTTCAGCAAAGTCGCCTTTGATTGACAGTGATGATGAAGAGCTTGCCTTTGACAAGAAACCTAAGAGACTTAGTCATCGAGATAAGAACCGAGATTCAGATTTTTCTGATGCTAAATCACCTGGTAATTACTTTTCAATCTAATTTTGAATTTACTATTTCTCCTTACTTCAGTTTCACGTTTAGAACAAAAATCAAAAAAACGAAAAGGAGCTGGTGCTAATGAAAACAAATTAAAAAAATTGAGAAGAGAAGAATCTAGTTCAAGTAATGATTCAATCGTTGATTCAAGTGACAAAAGTGGAAATTCACTTGGTATTATTAATAAATTTATTTAATATATCCCGGGATAATCTTGGATACCATCAGGGTGTATAAAAAATTTTTTCTCTTCTCAGAATCGTCCTAATTTAAGCTGATACGTCGAGAAATACAAAATAAATTTTATGCGCCCTTATGGCATCTATCGCGCGATATTAATTGTTAAAATAAGTACAGCTGTCTTAATAATTCGCGGTATAACAGCTGATTTGAGAGGTAGTTACGAGGTAATCCAAAATGTCGGAGGGTGTCTCTGATTTTTTTACAACTTTAGAGAGGCTGACAAATTTTTCTAAAAAAATTATAGCCTATTGAATTTTTAGAACTCGACGATTTACTGTATTTAAGAGAATATTAACGACATACAAGCTGACTTAAATATTTTAGTTTGAAAGTGTTGTAAAAGATAAACGGATTCGCTGATTTTATGACACCTTTGTGAATGTCCAAAGAATACTCTAATAATAAATGATCTAAGCACTCAAATATTTGGTGTCGATTTGTATATTTTACTTTCAGAATTATTGGAGTTCTAATTCTAGGGACGTTAAAGGAGTTAATAAAATAATTAGAAGGAGCGGGAGAGTTTGAGTTTTTTATTTTTTAATTTATATATTTTCGAGTTATTAACGGTCAGCTGTACTGCTTTCAATGATTTTAATAATTTATTTTAGAACTCTTTCTAATCTAATTTAGAAATCTTTTAGACTTTTAATCAGAAATTTTGAACTATTTTACAGATCCTAAGCTCGTCATGGAATTTATGAAATGTTATCAGAACACTATGGGTCAGAGATCTAAGGTTAAGAACCATCGGAAGGACAAAAAGCTAAAGTCAAAGGAGGTTTGAAATTGTTATTGATCAACAAAGGTTTAATTTAAAATATTTTTAGGTCGAACTATGATTAATTTTTTTTTGTTATTCTTATTTGCCTGCAGTACTATATTTGTACAAAAATATTTTTTTCTGTGAATTTTTCCGACATGACGGCTTATCTCTAAGTTTTACATCCATGACTCTGAGAATAACCTTGCATGCTTTATTATTTTATTTTAATTTGCAACTCCCTTTAGAGTTTACTCTCAGAATACTATCAACTGAAAGTAAACTTAACACGATTTGTACAATTTTTTTCATTTTAATTTAATCTGCTTTAGCCTAATCTAAAGTATTAAAATACTCACATTAAAAAAGCTCGAATTTAATTAACGGGTATTATATGTTAGTGTGATTGTTTCAGTGTATCTGATTTTTTAAATTTTTTCTTTTGATGATATCCGATAAAAATTTTTTTTTATTTTGCCTGAGTATATATTTCAATAATACATGTAGTTTATAATTAAACTCAAAATTATAGAATGCATTCAAAATATCTAACCGCCTTATTTCAAAACCCATTGCTCTGTTAAGTTGTAGAGAATATTTCCATACATCTAAAGTTATACAAATAATAATCGAAAGATTCTACGACAAAAAGCAAAATACTTTTAAAAAATAAAAAAAACCGATAGATCCACCAAGTTTCTTTGAAACTTTTCACTTAAAGCGCTTGAAAAAATAGGTCAAGGTAAATTTTTAAGCTTTTTGAGATTAAAATATTGATCTGATATATTTAAAAAATACTACTTTGTGGCATTGATTTTTTAGTAAAATATACTTACTACGAAAATAAAAAGAATATTAGTAAAACAAATACAAACTATTTAGTCTTAATAGTAATAAATAATCATCAGTTTAAAAAACTAAAAAACACGCTTATGATGGCAATTGCATGACAACCTCGTGGTCAAAGACAGTACTACTTTAGGAGTTACAAACATACAAACATACAGGTGAAGCTAATAAAAGCGTTTTAAAAACGTAAAAATGTCAGAAATCAGGCCTAAAAATTTTACTGTTACTTTATTTGAAAATGAACAAACAAATCTCTTTAAAATTTATTATATGTATTAAATGTCTTAACAGGTAGAATTAGTTGAAAAATCTGAAATAATGGTGAATCGATTCAAATTGGATTTAATTACACAAACTTATAGAAAAAATCCTAGAGAAATGGCTCGCCAATTATTCAAACTGATCCTTGGTACGGATCGATTAGCCAAGATGTCGGTCACTGAAACGAAAAGACACGAAAAAGTGCCTGATAAATATCTCGAATCTATTTTTGGTGAGCTTAAACATGATGACGTTGCTCAATTGCTTTAAATCTGCATTACAATTTATAAAGAATACTTCAACTGTTATAACTCCTACTAGTCCACTGACTTTACTCTTTTCTGACTAATTTAAACATTTTTGCCAGCAATTTTTTTTTAAACGAGAAAGAATTGTTCATAGAATGTTACCAAATTCACTTTAGATCATAAAACCACAGTGATTCTTTTTAATTAATTAATAAAAAATTGAAAAATCAGGCACTAGCTCTTTATAGAAGTTATCATATAAAAGATAATTATAAGTCGATGACGTTATAAAATGATAAATTTTTTAATAAATAATGAATTATGAAATCGATTAATTTAATTAAAACGATTCTCGAGTGTCTAATTGATGTAAAATTAATTATTTAATATTCTCTAAAATATAACAATTTTATTGACAGCGGATTCGCTTACCGACCAGAAATCTCACTCGCACTAATCGCAGTGACGCGGACGTTTAGAGGTTATAAAAATCATGGATTTTAGAGAACATTAAATATCTTCTAATTTTACAATAATTAGACACTTAGGTATTGTTTTAATTAACTGAATCGATCCTATAATTCATTATTAAAAAATTACTCATTTTATGAAGCCATCCACTTTTAATTATCTTTTATATTCATTTAACGTGCTAATACACAGTTTTTTAATTTTTTATTAATTAATTATAGACAATCGCTAGAGTTTTATGACTTAAAATGCATTTTGTAATATTCTATAAACAATTTTCTTTTGATAAAAAAAAATTATTACTAAAAATTATTAAATCAGTCGGGTAAGAGTAATAAAGTCAGCTAACTATGCTGTTATTGAATCTCATTATTTTTTTTTAACAGAATATGTTACAATTTACACTAAAAGTGGCATGGAAATATCCGAAAAAGAGTTTCTGACTTGTGTGGGAAGAATGCTTAGTGGCATTCGTGAAGGTTTAAAGAAGAATACCAAAAACTCAAAAGAAGCTGATAACAAAAAAAGTAAAAATGATGATAAAAAAAACTGAAAATGATAATAAAACCGACACTGAAAGTGCCGGTGAAAATGAATAATTTCTCATTTATTTTTTTTTTTCTTATTTCCATTACATTACTTATTTCGAATCATAATTTGGTTACTGTTCCCAAAATTATTAATTGTATTGTACTGTTTTATTGTCTACTATAAATTATTGTATTGATTACTAATAAATTGGTTAACTTTAGAAAACTTTATTGCTTTCAATTTTTTTCGAAAAAAAGCCTGCTTTTGTTTTTCATTTATTAATAATACTCATTCGTTTCTGTTTTTTTAAAGATTCAAATATTATAGAAGCCTAATGATTCATCATAGTGTGCAGAGCATTATTTCTCCTTTGATTTTCGTTGTTTTCCGGGGTCGTTGGGTGTTTTTCCTTCTGGGAGCACTGTCAACCACGCAGTCTTCTGTAACTAAACTCTTTGCATCACTATGAAAGAGACCTAGTTCTCGCTACTCGTACGAAAATTGAAAAGAAGTCTGTGTGGAAGTTCGAAAATCCCAGAAAGTATATGAACTGCATCTCATTCTTGAATGCAGCGATTTGAACCGATAGATTCCGAGAAAGCTCAAAAAAACTAAGAAAAAATATTTTTTCAAATAGTGTTTTATTTAACTTCCAGTAAGCTTTTGAGCTCAAAAGCTCAAAAGCACAGTAAAGTTATCTATTTGAACTCGAAGAGTTCGAAATAAATGAAAAATTGTTTTTTGAGCTCGAAAAGCTCAGAAGCAGTATAATAAGCGAAATTTTTAACGCTTGAGTATGAAATCGGCAGGAAATTACATAGATGGCTTGAAGGGTAAAAGGTTATATTATTTTTTCTTTAAAACTCAAAATATTACTTCGTTAGAGTGTGAATTCCTTTTCTTAACAAAATATCTCCTCTTATTTTATGTCTAAACTTATATTATGAAATCATTACAATCTATCACTACCCTGATTAAAAAAAAAGTATTGAGACAAACAAAAAAGTATTGAAAAGTATTCGTTTCTTGCCAATCCAATACTTTTCAATACTTTTTCCTTTGTCTCAATACTTTTTTTTATTCAGGGTAACTTTTTTCCTATATTATGAGGTAATAGATTTCATAAAATATATATTAGCCCTTGTGTCAGAATTTACATTAAATATTGTTACTATTTCTCTCATATGGTCGAGTAAGCCTAAAAAATAACATTGATTTGAAAGTTGATGTATGTATTTATCGCGCGGCAGATGTCATATGAGCGTATAAGTCTATTCCGGGGTAACCTTGGATGCCATAAGAACGTATAAAAAAAATTTTTCACGGGAATCGACACAGTTTTACTTGAAACGTCGAGAAATGCAGAAAAAAATTTTTTGCAAAATTTGAACTTTTTTATACGCCCTCATGGCATCACCGGGTAACCTCGGTTTTGAATTAAGGGTAACCTTAGAAAAAACTTTATATGCCCTTATGGTTCCCGGGTGCCATAAGGACGTATAAAAGGCCCTTGTGGCATCTGTCACGCGACATAAACATATTACGTTTGTGATGGGTTTCAGAACATGGGCAGTTTTCAGGACATTTGTAGGCTTTCAATAATAAATATTTTTTAATATCATTACTGTAGAAATAATATTTATTAATGATATTAAAACGTATTGCAAAAATAAAATGAAATCTACTTCCATTTTGGCTGCCGAATGGCCTTTTTATCTTTATGCTTTCATCAGGATTTCATCTGGAATTCCTATTTGTGTCAAAATAGGAATTCCTCAAGAAATCCAGCGGATTACTGGTGGATTACGGCGGATCACGCAACTTTTTACACGGGTTGTATATATTATAAATATCTAGATATAAAAATTATATCAAAATGCATAGGGGATTCAAATGGAAGCTCTTAATGAGTGTAACATGAGGAGCTTGTATCTTCAAAAATGTCAATAGTTTACCAGATACAAGGTCATTTCTTTATAATGTATCTAGACACAGAGCATTTTGAATGCAGCCTAAATTCTTATTATAACCCAGTCCAGCATCCAAATCAGAAAGGTTTCTATATGAAGTCTTATAAAAACTTCCCTTAGAAGTCTTAATATGAACTCTTAAACAGTTCATTTTTAAGAACTTAGAATTTGGAGTTTATTATGAACTCGTAAATGGAAGTCAATTTATTGACATCCGAATGAATAACTTTTTTGGAGCTCTTTTTGAATTGCACCTTATGAGCATTTATAGACATTATAATGAGACCTCATATTTATGGGTTCTCAATGATTTCATTTTCACGCGTTGTTTGGCGCATGCGCAAAAGTTTTTATGTCTATATAATATTTAATTTTTTTATTTATGAATTCTAACCTTTTGGTTCGGTAATAAATATCTTAAATATTTATGATAATGATAATTAAAATTTTATTCTTACTAAAAAAAGTAATCGTGTTAAACTTGGTTACTTAAATCAGTTATTATTTATTTGGTAGTTTTACATTATCTTACAACTGGATGTAAAAGTAAGTAAACATAATTTATAATACACTGGTATCGTGAATAAATATATTATTAATTTAACACGTATATGATTTATGTTACAAAAATTAGCCGACGTTCAGAAATTTTGTCCTTTTTTATTAATTGAATTATAACTAAAAAATTGCACGATACTGAAGTTAGCTGACAGCTGTCAATTTTAAAAATTTTTATGACACATCAATTACAACACTAAAAGTGCTTCTAAGAATTTTCATTATAATTTATTTCTTTAATTTAACATGTGGAATGTTTTTATAAATTTTTTTTCATAACAATTTAATTGTTAAAAAATTCTAAAAAAATTTCTAATGTGTGTTAACTTCAGTATAAAATTGCACGTATAGTTTTTAAAATGTTCTACATGTGAAATTTTTTCTTTTAATTTTTAAAGACAGTTTTTCAATAGAATAAATTACAAAAATTTCCAGATGTCGGCTAATTTAATTTTCATCTATGATATTAATGATATTGTTTATTTATTAGGAACCAATGATGCTAAGAAAGCCCTTTAAGGAATTATCGAAAAGCCAAAAAAATAGGCGTCTGAAACAAGTAGCTTACGATGTACCACTTCAACAAGTTTCCTCATTTTCGGTTCCGCCAAGACAAAATACAACATCTTTTTAGTGATAATACTAAAATGATTCTGATCACGCATTCATTATAAAAAGGACATATCTGATGGAGATACTGTTATCCCTGACGAAGTTAATAATGACACTACCGTAGCAATGATGTGATTGATGCTATATCAACAGAAAGTGAAAAGCTTGGTGATAATGATGATAATATTAATCATCAAAATATTCATGGTGCTGACTCAATATTCGTGGATAATCATAAAGATATCTGCTAGCAGAGGTATTAATTTTTTACAAAACCACCTAATGTGAATGATTCAAGTATCAGTTTACAACGCAAGTTAGCACAGTGGCAGTCAAAATCCTCAACCTCAAACAACTAAACATCCAATCTTCTACCAGACTTCCAATATCTACATATGAAAATTGACAACATTTAACAAACAATTAACAGACAACAAAGTTGCGCGTGATCAATATGTAATTACTTTTTTATTCTGGTTAATAACATGAATTTTCGGTTGATTTGTTTTTAAGTTAATGTTTATTTTTTGCAAAATCTGTGTGAAAATTATTCACTTTAATATATTTACTTGAAATATTAAATTTATTATATATGTTTGCAAATTAACTTCAAATCATATTAGCCATAAAATTAAATGGTAATAAGTGATAAACAAAAGCTACTTTTTAGAAAATACATGAATAATTTCGAATCAATTTTTTTGACATTATCATATTTCATTCGTCTGAATGTGTTTATATTGTAAAAAAATATAATATAAATATTGCTGATAATGACGCTTTTGTTTATTACTGTTTAACTTAAATAATTTTTTAATTTTATTTATTCGATATAAAATTTTTCAGAAGGAGATGGTTCAACAGCGGCGAAATGCTGACGGAAAAAAACATATTCGGACTGTTCTAGGACATATTATAACGGATGACTTCTGTTGCAAATTATCCTGGAGTGGTAAAAAAAAAAACCATAAAGGTAGAAGATATGCCATTTGTGAAGTATTTAAGAGGTCAGTACTCAATTCTAAGCTAAAATAACTTGGAATTTACTTTTGTGAGAAGATATATTTAAGTATTTGTTTAAAACTATGTGGTGTTTTTCACCAAGATGTATTACTTTCTTTAAAAAACGTAAAAAAATATTCTATATTAATCTATATAACACGATTATATATTATTTCTAGAAACGGTGGCTGCTTCCAACTCACGATGTTCCCTTGATGATTGCAAGCAAGCAATTATGTCTTGGCTGCAACATGCGAGTGATCGAGTCAAAAAATCTAGTGACAAACACAGCACTCATAATTTTTTTTCTCAATTTAAAAGTGTCATTTGATTATTCTACTTTTCATACTTTAATAGCATTTTAGATATATATAAAATAATATAACTTACGTTCATCGCTATATAATTATTAAAATATAAATATAACTTGCGTTCATTGCTATATAATTATTAAAATAAAGAAATAAATTTTAGTTTCATTTAGAACAAATTCGTTTAATTTCTTCAAATTTGTCCAGTACCTGTATCGGTTTGGATCTTTATCTAAAAGAGAATTTTCTGTAGTTATTGTTTGATATTTCTAATACGTATATGATTTTGTTATTATTGTAAATTTACTTATAGCTTTTTAACAAAATAGTTAAAATTTTAAGAGTTTTAATAAAAAGAGTTATAATTAGGAGATTCAAAAATTTATATAAAATATCAATAATCGCTACATTTACCCTACTAATTAACATCTGGAAAACGAATTCCAAAAGAAATCATATTTGAGACTTCTTAGGTATGAATTCTTTTTAACGTCTTTTTTAAGACCTCCAAAAAATAATTCATTAAGAACTTTTCTTGTAAATTCAGTTAAGAGATCTCATTAGTTATTCATTTTTGAGAGTTCAAAAAAAAGAGCTCCTTAAGAGCTCTTTTGATGAGGTCCTAATGTCTACGTTAGGTGGCGCATTCGACTTCTTCAGGGGGTCTTCAAGACGTCCTCTAGACGTAAGATCTGACGTCTGAATCATAAATCGGAGTTCATACGGACTGACTTGGGACGTCATTTGCTATCTGAGAAGGAAAAAGAAGTGAGAAAAATTCATTTTCATATATTTTTAAAGAAATATTATTAAATATCAACTTATATTTTACTTCTCACTTTCTTCGCCGTTTGCACAGCGAGAACGTGCGTAATGGGGTAAGTTATTATATAAAAGTGGTACTTCTTAATTTAACCACTTAATTTTAACTAATTTTGCGTTTCTCTATATTTTTTTTTTTTTTTTCAGAGAATTTTGCGAATGTGTACCATTCTAAAATCACTGATTGCCGATGACCCTAACCCTGAAAAGGGGTCGCGCTCCTGGGAGTTCCACCATCTTTCGGGCTTCCCATGCCTATCGTCCTCCGAGGTATGGTTAATGAGTATAATTCCGCTCATTTTCGGCGGGTCAGGAGGTACCTTTCGATGGGACACCTGCGAGTTGCGTTAATGCGCCTTTTCGCTATCCGCACGACGTTTCCCTAATAGTCGAGTGGGTTATAGTCTCTTGGAATATGGTGAACCTAGTGAAGAGTGAAAAAAAAAATTTCTTTTTTTTTTTATAATTATGCAGACTGTGTATTATTATTACTTTTTTCTGTGAAGATTGTTTTGCGAATTAATGTTATTCAGATTACATGCATTAATGAATTTAATATTCTCGTGAACATAATTATTTCTCAATTTGTGAAATCCAGAGAAAATTCTAAAATTTTCCTACAAAATTTTCCTCTATTTACCTTCTTGAAAGAATTATTTCGAATTTAGGAATTGAAAAGAACGAGGAGAGAAACATAATACAAAAATTTTCAATTCCCCTTCTTTTTTCAAAACGATTCTTGAAAAGAAGTTTCCTAGTTTCAGCACCTTAAAAATTATATAGTACGTATGCGTATACTATATGTGTTTAATTTGAACAAACGCGCAGCCAGTGTCGCGCATTTTAACTTTTTTAAATTCTAATAGAGATGATTTATGCGTATGCTAACTTTACTTAGGAATCAAGGAATATAGTATTTTGACATCAGAATAGGAAAATTTTCTAGTTATCATTATTATTGTAAAATTCGTTTTTATTATTTCCCTTATATACTGTTGGGAGTTCTGGCTATAACCGATGCCGGCTATGGCCACAACTTAGTCCTAACAGATTATTAGACAAAACGTTATGCTTTCATGAAAACGCATATCCCAAACGTCTGATATCACAATGAGCACGTTGAAGAATGTGACACTTGCAGCAAAGTAGGTTTAAGAAATGTGACTTACTAAAATGTATATACTGAAAAGGTAATTCTAAAAAATGTTAATGTTAAAAACGCTATCTCCCAAAAGGTGAAGATTATAAAATCGAAGGTAATAAGTGTTATATTCAATACGTGAAAGGTTCGAAACGTGGGTTTCACAACGTCACGTAAAAAAAAAGTCCATTGGCCATACGACTGTAGAGTTCAGTTGTACAGTAGATTTCTTAGATAAGGACAATACCTATAGTATTTAAAGTCGAGCGAAGTCACATTGAGCATATAGAATTTTATGTAAATTACTGATATTCAATCAATTAATATTTCTACCAATTATAAAAATATAATGACAATAACAGTTATTATTAATGATGTTAATTAATGGGATCCATCCTTTCTCATAACGATGTTATTTTATAAACAATAAATATGAAAAAAACTCAAATATTTTTTGCAATACACAGCTAAAATCTATTATTTTTATTTTATTGTGTACGCACATATCCTATAATGGTCAATAAGTTTAATCCCATTACATTATTGATAAAGGATCGTCATCGCATTATATTTCTAAAATTTATTGAGAAAAGTACCTAAACTATGTATATTGTGAATAAAAATATCGAAAAATCATTAAATTAAAATTCTTTTATTTATAATCTAAAAATTCTCGACAGTTACATAGAGATGGAGGTTGCTTAGTTAAATACATGTGAATTATTATTTTTTACAATGTTCGTACATGCTTTTTTTTTTTAAAAATAAAATGGAGAATACTAAAATATTAGTACAATAACACAATTGTCTTTTAAATTATAAATCTACTAAAGTAACCTCCACTCGGCAGTTGCTTGTTATAAAATATTCGAGTTATTAATTTTTACATTCGTTGTAATTATACTTTTTTTTTTTTAATAACATAAAATAGAGAACGATTATTATAGTGAAATAAAACACACACTTTTTTTTTTAATTATTAATCTACAGAAGTAACTTCCACTCTGCAGCAGCTGCATTTCAAAATTTTTTGTTTTTAGTAGGTAGGTTACATATTTCTTTTGACAGGCTGGCAAAAAATGCAGTGTCGGCAAGGGTTAAAACGTCCGGTGGGCTTCATCTTCCGAACAAGCACGCAAATCGCGACACCTAAAATCAGAATAGAGTATTGTGAGAAGTTATTTCAAGTCATTCGAAAAAAAATTTTTTTTCAATTACTAAAAAATATATAGCTTACGGTAATAATTAACACCATCTGCAGTCGCAATCCATTATCGTCCTGTATTATGTCATTCGATCTAGCTCCCTATGAAAATAATTATCTAAAATGCAGTAATGAAATTTTATCGAATAGGTAGAAAAATGGTAATTTTTATTTAAAAGGAACGAGAAAGTATGAAAATCGAAATTATTTCAGGTAGTACTGTCGATACTAAACAAGTGTCAAGTGTCAATACAATGTCTCGTTTATTTAAGTTGAAGATTTACGATACAAGTTGCATTTGAGAAAGAGAGACAATGATCATTTTTTGATATTTTTTAATTAATATTGACGTCACATGCTCTGAATCTGTACTTTCGATAATGGAAAATATTTAGTTTGTTTCTTTCATTAACTAATTTTAATTGAAATCTGGATGGTACCTTTTTTTTTTTTAATAAAACCAAAACTGTGATTTCTCATCATAATTCTAGTTGAACGTAAAACTAAAAAAAATTGAAAATATTGTTTTACCGATCTCTACGCTCATTGAAAAAGGATCTTGATAAAGTAAAATCGGAAAATCGAAAAATAACAAATTTTTCAAATTACGCTACGAGAAGAAATGCAATACTGAAATTTATAAAAACCACAAGAAATATTTCCTTACCTATTTTCCTCATGGTTCACATCGACAGCATCCCTCAAGCTTCATTTTGTAAATCGTCTTCTGCAAATTGATTTTCTTCATTGTCCGGCTCACATCTGTTGTCGTTGACAGGACGAAGTCACCACAAGAAGCGGATTAGGCTGGTCAAGCTCCAAACGCATGTAATCAATCGATAATACTGTAAACAATTTGATAATGAATTATCAGGCGTAACAATAATAAGGACAAATTTAGCGGTATATGAAATTGCCATACACTGACAAAAGAATTTATGAACTATCAATAATTTGTGTTTTATCAACGATTTGTTAACGAGTAATAAATCATCATAAACTCTTCATATAAATCGCATTTAATTAAATATTTGTGAACTTTTTCAATGATAATTATTAAATCACCTAATGTTCAAAAACACATTTAACAATTAATGAAACTATTAAATATAAACAAATTCATCTATCAGTGTAGTAATTACATATAAAGATCATTATTAATTATACCAAAAACATTACTCACGTAATTTATGATGAACTGGCACAAGCTACCATCTGAACGCCGTCTTTGACCTGCGTTATAAAATAGATTACCCCCTAATTGTTGTGCTATACGTGCTCCTCTGACAAAAAGTCGAGTGCATCAATTTCCCCCACTTTCCACTAGATCCTGTAATCTTTTAATTTTTGCTACGTCAATTATTTCCCACGGGTGATGTTCCAGTGGTTTAATACTTTTGTTAGCCAATTTCCTATCTGCAACTTTGAACTTAAATTTTTATAGTGATTCTGCAACAAAGAAAAAAATTCAATTGAAAGAAACTAAATCACAAAAATTGTAACTACAATCCGATTAAAAAGAAAAAAAAAAAA